>JAJPUD010008681.1:0-30728 GCA_023553655.1 Myrmecobius fasciatus | reverse complement strand
AAACACATCCAGAAGAGACAATTTAAGACCAATTGGACTACTGAAAAAGACCAAAAAAAGGAGCTTGGGAGAATATTTTTCAAGAAATTATCAGAGATACCTGTCCTGATATACTAGAATCAGAAGGCATAATTAGTCATTGAAAAAATCCATTGATCACCTCCTGAAAGAGATCTCAAAAGGAAAACTTCAAGAAATATTATAGCAAAATTCCAAAAGTATAAGGTCAAGGAGAAAATACTACAAGGTGCCAGAAAGAACAATTTGAATATCAAGGAGCCACAGTCCAGATTTGGCAGCTTCTACAATAAAGTCTCAGAGGGCCTGAGATACCATATTTTGAAGGGCAATGAAGCTTGGATTGCAATTAAGCATCCACTATCCAGAAAGAGTGAGCATAATCTTTCAGGGGAAATTATCTTTCAGTGAAGTAAGGGAATTTCAATCGTTTTTGAAGAAAAGCCCAAAACTAAACAAAAAGTCTCATCTTCAAATACAAGACTTAAGAGAAGCATAAAAAGGTAAACAGAAATGAAAAACAAACATACTTAAATATTAAACTGTTTACATCCCTATATGGGAAGATGATACTGGTAACTCTGTAGATCAATTTTTTTTTAATTAGGGCAGTTAGAAGGGGCTTACATAGACAGAGGGTGTGAGTATCAGTTGATTTTGATGTGATGATTTAAAAAAAAATTTAAAATAGGTGTGGAAAAAGGATTGTACTGGGAAAAGAGGAAAAGGAAGGTAAACTTGGGGAGAAAATTAGGCCACATGAAAAGGCATGAAAAATCTAGTATAGTAAAGGGAAAGAAGGGAGGGAGATGAACATTGTCTGAAGCTTAATCTCATCAAATTTGGCTCAAAAAAGGAAAACATACATATTCAGTTGGATATAGACATCTATCTTTTCCTATAAGGAAGTAGGAGGAAAAAGGGGAAAGAAAAGGAAGGGACTGGATAGAAGGCAGGGTAGTAACACCAGGAGAAAGGAGTAATGGGGGGGGTGATAGAAGGGAGGGCAGATTGAGAGAGGGGATGAGCAGAAACAAAACACTGATGATGAGGGACAGAGTAGAAAGAGAAAAACCATAAATAGAGGAAAAAATAGAATAAAGGGAAATAAACAGCTAATAATCCTAACTACAAATATAAATGGGATGAATTCTCCCATAAAAGGGATACAGATAGCAAACTGGATTAAAAGCAAGAATCACAAATATATTTACAAAAAATATATTTAAAATCAAGAGACACAGAGTAAGGGTAGAATACCAGAAAAGGATTTATTATGCTTCAACCAAAGCAAAAAAAGCAGAGGTAGCAATTCTGATCTCAGATTTTACAAAAGTAAAAATAGATCTAATTAAAAGACATAAGGAAGTAAACGATATCTTGTTAAAGAGTACCACAGACAATGAAGTAGTATTGATGCTAAATGTATATACACCAAGTTGTAGAGCATGCAAATTCTTAGAAAAGTGAAACTAGTTTCAGGAAGAAATAGACAACAAAACCATATTAGTGGAGGATTTCAACCTCCCTCTCTCAGAATTAGTCAAATCTAACCACAAAATAAGCAAGAAAGAAACTAAGGAAGTTAATGGAATCCTAGAAAACTTAGATATGATAGATCTCTGGAGGAAATGGAATAGTGACAGAAAGGAATACACCTTTTTCTTAGCAATACATGGCACCTACACAAAAAACTGACCATGCATTTGAGCATAAAACCCTCAAAATCAACTGCAGAAAGACAGAAATAGTAAATGCTTCCTTTTCAGACCATGATGCAATAAAAATTTAATTCAATAAAGGGCCAGGAAAAGATAAACTAAAAACCAATTGGAAACTGCATAATCTAATTCTAAAGAATGAGGGGGTCAAACAAAAAATTCAAAGAAATAATCCACAATTTCATCCAATAAAACTGAAACCAAGAAAACTATTGAACTAATTAATAAAAGTAAGAAAGTTTTAAGAAAAGGGCAACAAATGAGATAAGCCTTTGTTTAATTTGATTAGAAAAAGGAAAGAAAAACCAAGTCACCAGCATCAAAAATGAAAAGGGTGAACTTACCACCAATGAAAAAGAAATTAAAGCAATAATTAGGAGCTATTTTGTCCAACTTTATGGCAGTGAGTCTGACAATCTAACTGAAATGGGTGAATATTTCCAAAAACATAAATTGCTCAGATTAAGATAAAATGAAATAAATTACTTAAATAGTCCCATTTTAGAAAAGGAAATTGAACAAGCCATTAATGAACTCCCTAAGAAAAAATCTCCAGGGCCAGAATTCACAAGTGAATTCTACCAAACATTTAAAGAACAACTGATTCCAATGCTATGTAAAATATTTGGAAAAATAGGTAAAGGAGTCCTGCCAAATTCCTTCTCTGACACAAATGTAATACTGATACCCAAACAAGGAAGAGCTAAAACAGAGAAAGAAAATATGCTCTCCCTAATGAATATTAATACAAAAAGTTGAAATTAAATATTAGCGAAGAGATAACAGCAACTTATCAGAAAGATAAAATACTATGACTAAGTGTGATCTACACCAGGAATCCAGGATTGGTTCAATATCAGGAAAACTATTACCATAATTGACCACATCAATAATAAAATTAATAGAAATCATATGATAATCTCAATAGATGCAGAAAAAAGCTTTTGACAAAATATAGCACCAATTCCTATTAAAAACACTAGAGAGAATAAGAATAAAGGGAATTTTCCTTAAAAGGATAAGCAAGTTCTATCTAAAACCATCAGCAAGCATTATTTGTAATGGAGAAAAGCTGGATGTATTCCCAGTAAGATCAGGGGTGAAACAAGGATGCCCATTATCCACACTACTATTCAATATTGCACTAGAAATATTGTCTTTAACAATAAGAAAAGAAAAAGAAATTAAAGGAATTAATATAGGCAATGAGAAGATAGAATTATCACTTTTTGCAGATGGTATGATTAGATAGAGAATCCTAGAGAATCATCCAAAACCTACTTGAAACTATTATCAGCATTAGCAAAGTTGCAGGATATAAAATAAACCCACACAAATCATCAACATTTCTTTATATTACAATTGGGGAAAGACTTGTGTTCTTATAAATTTGACACAGTTCTTTACATAGTTTTGAAATGAGGCTTTTATCAGATAGAAACTCTGACTGTAAAAATTTTTTTCCCAGATTTCTGCTTCCCTTCTAATCTTGTTTGTGTTGGTTTTCCTTGTTCTATGAATAATTATAAATGACTTAGCTATTCTCAGCAATACAATGATCCAAGAAAATTTCAATGGACTAATGACGCATACTATCTAACTCCAGAGATGTTGTTTGAATACAGACTGAAACATGTTATTTTTCATTTTTTGTATCTTACTTTTTATTTTATTTACATCTTCTTGACTATTGTGGAAATACTTTATATAATTGCTATATAACCTATATCTGATTGCTCAGGGAGAGAGAATTTGTAATGCAACACTTTTAAAAAAAATGTTAAAGAAAGAAATATTATTAATCTAGGAAATGTATTTTTCAAGTTCGAGCTAAACCTCTTATTGTTATTTCTTAATGAGAGGGAAAGGAGAACCCTATAAGTCTATAAAACTGTGCATACGCTTTGGTTCAGCAGTGCCACTACTGGTCTGTATCCCAAAGAAATTAAAAAAGATGAAGAAGGATGGATGTGTGCAAAAATGTTTGTAGCAGCTCTTTTTGTGGTGGCAAAAAATTGAAAATGAATAGACACCCATCAATTGAGGAATGTTTGAATAAGTTATGGTATGTGAAAATAATGGTATATTATTGTTCTATAAAAAATATGAAAAATGATAAACAAGCTGATTTTAGAAAGACCTGGAAAGATTTACATGAACTGATGGGGAATGAAGTGAGCAGAACCAGGAGAACATTGTACACAGCTACAGCAAGATTGTGTGATGACCAAATATGATACACATAGCTCTCCTTAGCAATTCATTGTTCCAAGGTAATTCCAATAAACTATGAATAGAAAATGCCATTCGTATCCAGAGAGAATTATGGAGACTGAACAGAAATGAACACATGCTATGTCAACTTTTTTTCTTTTTCTTCTGTTTCTTTTCTTCTTTCCTGGTTTTTCCCTTTTGTTCTAATTTTTCCTTCCCAACATGATTTATAAGGAATTTTGTAAAAAGAAAAATGTACCTGTATAACCCCTCCCCCAAAAAAGTTGTTTTTATGTGTACCTGAGGACAATAGAAATTTAAAAAATATATATTGTTTTATATAATCTTACTCTCAAGTACAAATTCAGGGAATTTCTCTAAAATAAAGTCCAGAGTTGTTTCTAGAAAAGTTACTCAATAAATTACAATTCAGGGAGCTATATGGCACAGTTGATAGAGTACCTGAATCTTTCTGTGTTCCAATCTAGCCTCAGACAGTTTGTTAGCTGGGTGACCTTTGTCATGTCACCTCACTTCTGTTTGCCTCAGTTTTCTCATCTGTAAAGAGGAATAATAATAGCATTTACTTCAGAATCAAAAGAGATTAAAATCAAAAGGGCCTGACATTTATAAATATTAACAATTTTAATATTATTATTACTCATGTAGCACTTTGAGCTACAAAGTTCTTCCACACACAGTATTTCCCTTGATCTTCACAAAACTTCCATGACAGGAAGGCAGTTTATTATTTTATTCACTTTTTCCAATCAAAAGATTCCATAATATACAGAAAACCTCTGCCCTTCTTTGGCCCTCTGCTTCCTCATATATAAACAGAAAAGGACTGACCTGGCTGAATTTCAAGGTCCCCTTCCGCACCCCAGCTCTAGCATTCCCAGCTGTTGTGCTTCATGCTTCTCATTAAAAGAGGATCGGTGACATCACCGGATGATGTCTTGACTTGCGAGAATTGGATTTAAGTGCGGCTCTGCTGCTCTTTGAGGCAGTCTTTAAATCTGTATCCCTAGACAGGAGTAAAAGGGATCCCAAAGTCGTTTTACTTTGAATTTCTTTTCTTTTATTAGTAATAATTCACAGCACTCTTTCATATGCATGAGAATAGTATGCGTATGTTATTTTTGAAATTTGTCAGTCCATCAGTTTTGCAAATAAGAAATCAAAGTTATCAATAGTCATATGGAAAAATGCTCTAAATCACTATTGATTAGAAAAATGCAGTTTAAAACAATACTGTGGTACCACCACAAATCTATCAGATTGTCTAAAATGACAGGAAAGGATAATGATAAATGTTGGAGGGGATGTGGGAAAACTGGGAGACAAATGCATTGCTGCCAGTTGGAGTTGTGAATTGATTTAATCGTTCTGGAAAGCAATTTGGAACTTTCTATCCTCAAAGGGCTATAAAACTGTGAATACCCTTTAATCTAGCCACTAATTGGAATGGTTTCACAGAGAAATCTTAAAAAAGGAAAAGGGAAGCATATGTGCATAAATGTTTGTAGTAGCTCTTTTTGTATTGGCTAGAACCTGGAAACTGAATGGATGCCCATCAGTTGAAGAATGGCTGAATAAATTATAGTATATGAATGTTATGGAATATTATTATTCTGTAAGAAATAACCAGCAGGATGATTTCAGAGAGGCCTGGAGAGACTTGAATGAACTGATGCTGAGTGAAATGAGCAGAAACAGGAGATGAATATACATGGCAACCAGAAGACTATATGATGATCAGTTCTGATGTTCATGGTTCTCTTCAACAGTGAGATGTTTCAAACCAGTTCCAGTTGTTCAGTGATGAAGAAAGCCATATACACCCAGAGAGAGGCCTGTGGGATCTGAGTGTGGACCACAACATAGCATTTTCATGCTTTCTGTTGATGTTTGTTGCATTTTATTTTCCTTCTCAGGTTTTTTTCCTTGTAGATCCGATTTTTCTTGTACAGAAAGATAACTGTATAATTATGTATACATATATTGGATTTGTCTTGTATTTTAACATAATTTCATGTATCAGACTTCCTGCCATCTAGGGGAGGGGGTAAGGGAAGGAAGAAAAAATTTGTAACAAAAAACTTTGCAAGGGCCAGTGTTGAAAATTACCCATGTATATTTTTTGCAAATAAAAAGCTTTAATAAAAAATTGTTTATTCGTTTATCAGGTGAGGAATGACTCATATTCTGACAAATTTGACTCAGTTCTCTATATATTCGAGAAATGGGGACTTCATCAAAGAACTCAGTATACATATTTTATTTTATTTTTCTGTTTTCTTTCCACTTGGATGAACTAGTTTTGTTTATACAAATCCTTTTACATTTAATATGATTAAGTTATCCATTTTATATCCTATAATGCTTCCTTTTTCATTTGATCATAAATTTTTCTCTTATCCATATGTTTGACAGGCAATGTATTCCCTTCTTCCCTATTTTCCTTATGGTATCACTCTTTATGTCTAATTTATTCATCCATTTTGACCTCATCTTTGCATACAGTATGGGATGTTGATCTATATGGAGGGTCTGCCAAATGTCTTTCTAGTTTTCCCAGTAAATTTTGTCAAATAACAAGTTCTTATACAAAGAGCTAGGAACTTTGTATTTATCAAACACTAGATTACTATGGTCATTACTATTGTGTATAGTGTACCTAATCTATGCTACTGATTCACCAATCTATTAGCCAGTACCAGATTATTTTGATGACTAAGATTTTGATGTAGGGCTTGAGATCTGCTGGTTGTAGAGCACTTTGCTTCCCATTTTTACCCTCACTGATTCCCTTGAGATTCTTGACTTTTGGTTCTCTTAGATGAATTTTGTTGTTGTTTTCTAGTTCTATAAAATAAATTTTTGTTAGTTTGATTTGCATAGTACTAAATAAATAAGTTAATTTAAGTAGAATTATAAATTTTTGGATATTGAATCCTTTTATTAATAAGCAATTATTTATTTTTTTCCAATTGCTCAAATCTATATTTGTAGGAAAAGTATTTTTGTGATTTTGTTCATATAGTTTCTGGAATTGTTTTTGGAAGGTAGAAACCCCAATTATTTTAAATTGTGTACACTTATTTTAAGTGGAATTTCTCTTTCTCTCTCTTGCTGCTAGACTTTGTTGGTAATATGCTAATGAAATTTTCTGAAGAACTTGAAATTAGCAAGGGAGAAAGTAGAGTCTTATTTAGGAAAGGAATAACCTCAAGAGCTAACATTTATAGCTTGGCCTTCAGATTGGTACTGTGAGGGTCAACATAATTCTGTCAATGCAAGGAATTCAATAAGTGCCTACTGCAACAAAGACCCATTTAGGTGCAAGGTGATTCTCTCTATGCCTGTCCCTTCTTGCCTTTGTAAATACCTTGGTGTTCTGATTGTTTATAGTAATTGGGAATTCAACTGTGGTCTCCTGCAACAAAAATCCATTTAAAGTTCACTTACATACAACAAAGATTTAAAATTTAATAAATGTCCTCTCCTCTCAATGCCCTTTCCTATGTTCTACCTAGCTACCAAGCACCTGGTCTTTTCTGAGGTCTTATTCACCAGATCAATTTTATTCATTATTTCTTACACTAACATTTCTTGTTTTACTATAATATTGCATTACTTCAGATACCACAATTTGATCAACCGTTGTCCAAGTAATGGATATCTACTTTGTTTCCAGTTCTTTGATGTCAGAAAGAGTATTGCTACAGATACTTGAGTGATTATTGGGACTTTCTTATCCATGGTATGCTTGGTATGTAAGTCTATTATTGGAGTCTCTGTGTTGAGTTTGGAAGGAACCCCAAAAGGCTGGAGTTGCAGACTGGTGTCATGAGGTATCTGAAAAGAATTTGCAGGCTTGAACCCATCTCCAAGTCAAGAGGCAAAGGTTATTGTAATTGTAATGCCATTTGAAGTGGTCTAAATTCCAAAAAAATTTAGCAAAGAAACAGAAGCAAAGAGACACATATATCTAGTTCTTCATGTTATAAATATGCCAATTTTATGGTATAGGGGTAGAACCAAAGAGTGATCTCAAGAATTTGGTTATCACTGACCAGCAGACCTATGACTATCCTAAAGTCAGAAGACTTTAGAATCATTGACAGACAAGATTATTAGAACATTCTTAGATTCTTAGATCAGAGGGGCTCAGGATCAGATTCCAAAGCCAAAAGATTTAGAATTACTGACAGAATGTTAGAGCAGAAGACCTTTAAGGTCAGGGGACCTTATAATTATTGCTGTCTTCCCTAAAAACTATACTACATGATTTCTACTCTCAAACAGTTATACCCCAAATTCATTTGGAACAAAGGGATGGAGATCTCATTTTCTGGAGCTGCTTCATTCTGATAAGGGTCTACAGCTATCCATGCCTTGTGGAGTCCAGACTGAGGTAGGTAGGCACATGATTTGAAGATGGCAGCAGCAGCATTAAGAGGGTTGCTGGGTGTCCAAATCAGTTAGCCAATGATATTCAGATTGAACACAAGTAATTGGAAGTTCATAGTTTGAAGCCTGAAGGAAAGAAATCTACCAATAGTAAAGTTAGTTCTCAAAAGTCTATGAATAAACTTCAAGGAAGGTGGTGTAGAAGCATTATAAGTGAGTTTGCCAGAATACTGATATCTTACTATTATTATGTGAATAAGAGATCTTTTCCGGCAAGAAAACAGGGGATAGTTAGGTTAAAATTATTCCCCTTTGGGTGGGTAACTAGTACAAATGCAGTTGCATCCAGGATGGAGATGGTGACATTTGGGAATAGGGTCTTTGCAAATAATGCATCAGGTCACGTATGTGGGCTGCCTTGAGGCTGCTGATGGCACATCCAACAATCATGAATACCCCCACTGCCCAGGGAATTGCCTAGCCTGACTAAGGAGTTATCTCCCCATTGGTGGTGTTGTGCCACAGTTCCCCTGTCTCAGTTTCCCTTAATTGTTTTGTCTCAGTTTCCCTTAATTGTTTTGTCTCAGTTTCCCTTAATTGTTTTGTCTCAGTTTCCCTTAATTGTTCTGCCTTGGCAGCAATCCCCCCCCCCCCCCGACCATTCAGAGATAACTGGGCTGCAGAATAATGGACACTGGCATTCCAAAGAGTCCTAAAACCTTAAGATGGCCTATCTCAAATAGCTAGACATACCCCTTATTTTTTTGGCTTCAGACTCAGTGGTTCCTAGCTTCTTCCCAAACTTATCAGAATTTATGATCCTTCCTCCATAACCCCAACCTGTCAGAACTGAATTTATAGTCCTTTCCTGGAATTACAATCCCCCCAAGTGCCCTACCCCTCCTTCTACCTCTTGAGCTCTTTGTTCCCCTGAGCACCAGGAGCCCTATAAGAATCCTTGGAGCAAATTCACTAATTGCTGGATACTTTGAGATCCAGACAGTGGGCTAATGGCTGCCAGTCTAACTTTCTGGGACTGTGTGCTTTGAGACATGGGTTCCATTCAGTTCCACCCATAGGTATGGATTCTAAACTCTCCATTACTATCAATAAAATATTAACTAGTCTCTGTAGTGCTGTAGTACAGCCTCAGTTTCTCTCGGAGCATTACAGTGGGGACCCACAAAGTGACTCCAAGAGAGCTGGAGAGAAAAATACTAGGGGCAAAGTTCTCATCCTTGGAGTGTTGTTAAAGATACTCCTAGGAAAAGTGGAAAATAACAAAAAAGAAAGAAAAGTAGAGAGAGAGAAGGACACAGACAATTTCACCCTTCTCTACCTAGTACATTTCCAGTATTTCCAGGAATCTTGTAGAAGAGTAGTTTCAGATCCTCTATGGGTTCACTGGAATACGCAGGAATGTCAAATGCAGAGGCTGACTGGCTTTCTCAATTGCCATGCTGGGTGGTGCCAGGAATACCTGAATTTGTTCCAGGAAGTTCCTGGACAGAACCTGTTGAAAGCTGGGGTGACCGGTGCCAGGATCTCCCTTTAATGATAGTTGCAGGTGCCAGGGCTAAGGGAATACTGACTATTGGGCCTCATCCTACTCCCCCAAAACTGGGGTGAGCAGATGTTTGGGTAAGATTGTATGGGGTCCCCATGGCTACTTTCCCTATTTCTACAGGTGAGGCAGAATTTTAATCTGATCTGAGAGGAGTTAGCAAATGGAGGGACTTGGGTTATATTGATCTTGTTAGCAATCTCCACAACTGAGATATACTCAGGACCACTCTGGAAAGTAGAGGGTCCCTTAATACCTTCTGGGGTGCTTTCCCAAAGGAGCAGAAGTTGGACTCTGGACAAGAGAGAAGTCAAGGAAGTATTAGCAAAAAGTTGCTATTTAACTTGTATGTTTTTCCTTTTTTCTTTTCTTCCCAAATGGAGCAAATTCCTGGAATTATCCTTAATGTTTCAGTAATTTTTCTTGCAATCTTAAAATGACGAATTGTCAAACTTTTTAATCATTGCTTTCAAAATTTTGAGAATCTGCTAAGATGTTATCTTAATTTTAATTAGCTAACTTTTTGTGTGTAGTCCCCAGCTTGGCCAGAACTGAAGTCCACAGAAAAAAAAAGTTAGCTTTTAAAGAAATTTTTCCAGCATTCTAACTATAACATAAAGGTTTTTTTCTTTCTGGTTGTGTTTTAAATCTTTCCAGGAAATAAAATCTAGCTCATAGAACAAACATGATACAGAATTCTGCACAGAGACACAGACACAGACAAAATGACATGAAAGAAGACTATCCCATCTTTATCCAAAGATATGAAAGTTTTCCAAAAGCTATCCTACAGCATTTTCTCTTTTCTGGTGCCCCAGAGAAGGTAAAAGGATTGCAAAGATTCTCTAGGAACTTTGCTGAAAATTTGAAGAATTTTCCAATCTGGGTGTTCCCAATCCAGGAAAACTTGCTGAGCATGGGGTTTACAATGACCCAGACAAACTTCCTCCCAGTGGCTTGGAATGTCCCAGCCATCGGATTGAGGGAGGAAAAAAGTGGGGGACTTACCATGATAAGGAGGAAATCAAGCTAGGGAAGGCCAGACTCTCCCCAAACCTGGCCACCAAATGTTGAGATTGAGAAGAGACCCCAAAAGGTCTGACCACAGGGTGTCACAAGGTATATCAAAAGAATTTGCAGGCTTGAACCCATCTCCAAGTCAAGTGACAAAGTTTATTGTAATTGTAACACCATTTGAAGCAATCTAAATTCCAAGATAATTTAGCAAAGAAACAGAAGGAAGGAGACATATTTAGTTCGTCATGTTATAGATATGCTAATTTATGGCCTAGAGGTAGAACCAAGGAGTGGTCTCAAGAAATAGTTCTCATTGACCAACAGACCTAGGACTATCCTAAAGCCAGAAGACTTTAGAATCATTGACAGACAAGATTATTAGAACAATAGCATTCTTAGATCAGAGGGGCTCAGGATCAGATTCCAAAATCATGCTAAGTGAAATGAGCAGAACCAGGAGATCATTATACACAGCAACAAGACTATACGATGATCAATTCTGATGGGCATGTTTCTCTTCAACAATGATGTGATTCAAACCAGTTCTTATTGTTCAACGATGAAGATAGTCATATACATCCAGAGAGAGGCCTGTGGGAACTGAGTGTGAACCACAACACAGCATTTTAATGCTTTCTGTGAATATTTCCTTGCATTTTGTTTTCCTTCTTATGTTGTTTTTTTTCTCTCTTTCTAAATCTGATTTTTCTTGTGTAGTAAGATAATTGTATAGATATGTATACATATATTGGATTTGTCATATAATTTAACATATTTAACATGTATTAGATTACCTGTCATCTAGGGGTGGGGGTGGGGGAAAGAAGGGGGAAATTTGGAACAAAAAAAATTTTGCAAAGGTCAATGTAGAAAAATCACTCGTATGTTCTTTAAATAAAAAGCTTTAATTAATTTTTAAAAAGATTCCATCTTTTAGATGGATTTAGATTTAGAATCACTGACAGATTGTTAGAGCAGAAGCCCCCTAAGATCAAGGGACATTAAAATTATTGCTATCTCCCCTAGAAGCTATATTACATTACCTGGGTCAAACAGATGAAGTTATCAACTATAGCAAGGAAAAGGATAGTTATTGTTCAGCCCTTGAAGAAGAATGGGCCAATGTGTCAATAGAGGGTCCTAAAAAAGTAATAATTTGGTATTATCTTCCTGGTGAGGCCTCCAGGAAGGGATTTTATCAGGTAGGCCAGAAAATATCAAGCACATGGTGGTACAGAGAGATCTTAGTTTCAATTTAGATCCCTGAATTTCTGAAATTGAATGGCTATATTCCTTCATGACTGAAACTGTGATCTTTTATCAAGGATCTTGGTGATATTCAATCATTTCATTCATGTCTGATTCTGGCAAAGATACTGGAGTGGCTAGGTCATTTTACATATAAGTAAACTAAGAAAAATAGGATTAAGTGGCTTGCTCAAGATCACATAGTTATTAAATGTCTGAGGTCAGATTTCAATTTAGGTATTCCTGACTTTAGGCCCTTCACTCTATCCACTGTACCACCCAGCTGTCTTATTGGTGATCTTAAATTCTTCTACTAAGTACATTGCCATTTAGTTTTAATATTTTGGGGGCCATTTTAGCTTACTTTTTTCTGCTGTAGTGGTCTTGGACTTCTAAATTTGTCATGTGTAATTTTTTTTTCCTACTGTGAGAGCTATAGTACTTAAATTATTTCTGAATATCTTACTTTCAAGGTCAGTAGATCTGATTTACTTATAACTACTGTGTTTTTCCAATATTGCTAATTCTTTTTGTCATTTTTAAAATGTTCTTTCACTTTTCTATTTTTAAATTCCAAATGCTATTCTCTTTTCTCAGAACATCCTTTTGGAGAAATATTCTATCATGTGTACTAAAATTTTCACTTTCTTGCTTATCTTATTGATTTGGTCTTAAATTTTTTATTCTTACAGTTTCTTTCTGTTATTTCATTATATCTTGGATTCCATTAGAATTTACTGTCATTCTTTCATTTTCTTATTTCTTTTTTTCTCATCACAGTAAAATAATTTTATTATATTGTTTTTTCTAGATAATTTACTTATTTTTCTTCTTTTCTTATAAATTTCACTATTCATATCATTGGCTGAAATGAAAAGAAAACAAAACCAGATATTAATATATGCAGTTGATCAATTACAAGCAATTAAGTTTTAAAAAACAACTATTTTAAACTTAGTTTTTAAAGAATTTTTCAAATTGGTCATTGGTTTGCTTCTTTGCTACACATTTTTCTCAATTTAAATTTTAAAATATTCATTTAATATATAGAAAAATGGTCTAAACCCCTTCTTGTGCTTAGCTTTTCTTTTAGTTCTCAAGCTGTGAACTTTAATCATGAGATGACTAAGATACTGCTCTCATGAACTCCATTTAATTTTTATTATTTCATTATTAGATGAGATTTAAACAGCATATTTTAGCATAAAAATTATTTAATGTAACAATTTCTTTCCTGTGATATCAACTCATTGATTTACCTCTATATAAAAGAATTTTCTCTTAAAAAATCCATCAAATTCCCTTCTCCTCAAAGAAATAAGTTATTACAAAAATACAATAAAATATTTGTGTTTGTTTGAAAGGAATTATAGAGTAAAGATATGCCTAAAAAAGGGATAACAGTGCCAAGTTGTGGACTACCAGAATCAGACTTGAAGTAACCTATTAGACCAGCATCGTAGTTTTATATGCTAATAGCAACACCAAGGTCAGAATCCAGACTGAAAATAAATTGGAAAATATTGACAAGTTTTGAAGCCAAATTGGTGATTAAAGGTCATGTTTTATATAGATAGTGTCCAGAAGCTCAAACAAGGTTAAAAAAAAAAAAAAAGCACAATGATGGGGAAGAATGTATAGTCAAAGTTCAGGATTCAAACTAAGAATGAGAATATAGATGTGGAAGAAGCTCACAACAAATGATCCAGACTATGCAGACATGTTTATACAATATCATGTTTGGAAAGTGAATTAAAGGTCTAGGACAGGGGCTCCATGCCTCCATTTGAAACAGTTTTCTTGCTATGGACAGAAAAAAATTAGTAAGGATGGGTTATAAAGGGTGATACCATAAACAAATTAGAAGAGCAAAGGATAATTTACTCATCAGATCTTTGGATAAGGGAGGGATTTATGACCAATGAAGAACTAAAGAACATTACGAAAGCTAAAATGGACAACATTGATTATATTAAATTAGAAAGATTTTACACAAACAAAACCAACAGAAACAACTTTTAAAGGGAAGTACAAAGCTGGGAAAAATTTTTATATCCAGTGTTTCTGATAAAGATCTCATTTCTAAAATATATAAATAATTGAGTCAAATTTATAAAAATATAAATTAATATAAAATATAACATAAAATATATTTATATTATATATAAAATACGTATTTATATATAAATATTAATTTTATAAAAATACAAATCATTCCCTAATTGATAAATGATCAAAGGATATGAACAAACAATTTTCAGATGATGAAATTAAACTATCTATAGTCATATGAAAAAATGCTCTAAATCACTATTGATTAGAGAAATGCAAATTTAAACAACTCTAAGGTACCACTTCATACCTCTCAGATTAGCTAAAATATCAGGAAAAGGTAATGATAAATGTTGGTGAGGATGTCAGAAAACTGGAACATCAATGCATTGTTGGTGGAGTTGTGAAATGATTCAACCATTCTGGAGAGCAATTTGAAACTAGGCCCAAAAGGGCTATAAAATTGTACATAACCTTTGACCCAGCAATGCCACTACTGAGTTTGTATTCCAATAAAATCATAAAGGACTCACATGTGTAAAAATGTTTGTAGCACCATCTTTTTTTGGTAGCAAAGAATTGAAAAATGAGTAGATGCCCATCAATTGGGGAATGACTGAACAAGTTGTATTATATGAAAGTAATAGAATATTAATTGAAATAATATAATGGAATATAAAAAGATGAACAAATTCATTTTAGAAATGGCTAGAAAGATTTATGCAAATTGATGCTGAGCAAAACAAGGACAACCAGGAATACATTGTATACAATAACAACTAGAATGTGTGATGATCAACTATTAAAGACTTGGTTCTTCTCAGGGATTCAGTTATCCAGGGCAGTCCCAAAGAATTTTGTTTAGAAAATGCCAGCTGCATCCAGAAAAAGGACTATGGAGACTGAATGCAAATCAGCACATGCTATATTCACTTCTTTTTTTCTGTTTTTTTTTCTTTCCCTTGGTTTTCCCTTTTGTTCTGATTTTTCTTTCCCAATATAATTCATAAAGCAATATGTATTTAAAATAAATAAAAACACATATACAGGTAAAAAACAAAAAATGGAGTGTTAGCTGAAGTAAGGTAGAATTTTGAAAGCTGGTTATTGTGACAAGAGAGCTAGAGTCTTCAATGAATCTTCCCAAGCCCAATTAAGAAATATTTGTAAAATAAAAATTAAGCTTTCTATTTTCTTTAAATGTTACTTAAAGGTATTAAATTCTTTGTTATATTAAATGGACTAGGTTGGATATTTTAATCATGTTAAATTTGGTTTTTATCATTTATTGGGGCAACTAGATGGTGCAGTGTATAGAGCACTGGTTTTAGAATGAAGAAGATTCATCCTGGTGAGTTCAAATCTAGTCTCAGACACTTACTAGCTGTTTGACTGTGAACAAATCATTTAACCCTGTATACCTCAGTTTCCTCATCTATAAAATAAGCTGGACAAGGACACAGTAAACCACTTCTGTTTTATCTGTGCCAAGAAAATCCCATATGGGATCACAAAGAACCTGAAATGACTAAACAACAGAAACTATTTATTGGATATAGTACTAAATGTCTTTTATTAGAATGAAACCAGGTATATACGTCATTCTTTCATTCCATATACTACAAACTATGTTTTAGTTAATGTATATGTAGCTAGTGTGAATGTGAGTCTGAATGTGCCAAACCTAATAACAAATGCTTATCAAGATGAATTTTTAACATTAATAGATGTTTTCACATTATCTTAAGAGTCACCTGAAATTCTCCCACAATTCTGAAAACAAAATTAATTTAAATTCCTGTTGCTTTTAAATATTGTAGTATTTTAATAAATTGTGTATAAAATTTGGAAGATTCAGACATTTAAAAATGTATCTAGAAAACTGATAAACTTTTGTGTGTGATAAGACTCAATAGAGAGATTAATTGTTTAGATATTTTGGATACAAAATCCTTGTCAGAGAAATTCAATGTAAAGATTGTTTTCTTCCCATTCAATTTATTCTTAGTCTAGGTACATTAGTTATATTTGGGCAAAAGGTTTTCAGTTTCAATGTAACTTTTTCTGTCTTTCATATTTTCCTCAACCCCTGCTTGGTTAAAGTTTCATCTTTTTCTCCTGTAAACAGAGAGTCATGTTCTTTCATTTAGTTTAGCTTAATCTATTTTATAGCAACTCAGTTCCCACCACTAGCTCTAAAAGGTCCCCTTCCCTTATCTCTTGAGGTAAGATGAGTGATCTCTAAGTGACAAATCCATTGCTGATTAGACTCATAGTTCTCCCTTTATAAAGAATATATCTCTAAGAAATGACCAGCAGGATGATTTCAGAGAGGCCTGGAGAGACTTGCATGAATGGATGCTGAGTGAAATGAGCAGAACCAAGAGATCAATATACACGCAACAAGACTATACAATGATCAATTCTGATGGACATGGTTCACTTCAACGAGGTGACTCAAACCAGTTCCTATTGTTCAGTGATGAAGATAGTCATACACATACAGAGAGAGGCCTGTGGGAACTGAGTGTGGACCACAACACAGCATTTTAATGTTTTCTGTGAATATTTGTTTGCATTTTGTTTTCCTTCTTAGGTTGATTTTTTTTCTCTTTCTAGATCTGATTTTTCTTGTGCAATAAGTTAACTATATATATATATATATATATATATACATATATTGGATTTGCCATATAATTTAATATATTTAACATGTATTAGATTACCTGTCATCTAGGGGTGGGGACGGGAGGAAGGAGAGGAAAAATTTGGAACAAAAAAACTTTTTTGCAAAGGTCAATGTAGAAAAATCACTCATATGTTCTGTAAATAAAAAGCTTTAATAAAAAAAGAGAGAGAATATATCTCTTCTCTCATGGGAGCATTCAACATTGATATCCATTCCTCTCACTAAAGCATGATTTCTCCCTTCCTTTGCTCTTTTTTTTATTCCTCCTTTTACCTCTTTACCCAATCTCTTGTAGTCTTTTGTTTAGTTCTCTTTTTTGTTGATAACTTGATCCATAAGTATCAGACCAGAATTCTTAAGTCTTTCAAAGATCTTTGACTTTACAATGTTGTCCTTTTGGTTCTGTTCCTTCATTTGGAATCTTAGATTTTTCTGAAATTGCATTCATCATCTCTTACACCACAATAGGATTCTACAAGTTATATAGCATAATTTGTTCAGCCCTGTTGTGTTGTCCTCTTTATTTGCCCTAAGTATACTAAAAAATTTCTTCTTTGCTGACTTCAAATTTTCCTGAAAATGATAAAAATAAAAAATTCTTAAAAGTATAGTGGTATGTGTGTGTGTATATGTGCACACGTGCATGCTTATGCAGAATAATATAAGCATAAACACAGTGACTATGGTAATGCAAATGGAAAGAGGTAAAAATGGAAGCAAAGTCATTGAAAACTATAAAGATTGTGCTTTTCCTGAGAGAAGAATTGAGAAAATATATCTCCCTTTTTCCTGATGTAGGGAATAATGTCTATGGAATGTTAGTTTATACTTTTTTAAGAAGTGTCCAGTTGTTGAATTTCTCTTTATTTCTATACCTTCTACCATGATCTAGACTATTCTTTTTTTTTCTTTATTAAAGCTTTTTATTTGCAAAACATATATATGGGTAATTCTTCAACATTGAGCCTTACAAAGCTTTCCATTACAAATTTTTACCCCTATTCCCCACCGCTCCCCTAGATGACAGGAAATCCACTACATGTTAATTATGTTGAAATACTTGACAAATCAAATATACGTATACATATTTCCACACTTATCTTGTTGTACAAGAAAAATCATATGTACAAGAAAAAAATCTAGGAAAGGAAACACAATTCAAGCAAACATCAATAGAGAGCACAAAAATGTTATGTTGTGGTCTACATTTCATATTCCTCTCTCTGGGTATATATGGCTTTCTTCACTGAACAATTGGAACTGGTTTGAAACATTTCATTGTTGAAGAGAGTCACATCCATCAGAATTGATCATCATATAGTATTGTTATTGCTGTGTATAATGATCTCCTGGTTCTGCTCATTTCGCTCAACATCAGTTCATGAAAGTCTCTCCAGGCTTCTCTGAAATCGTCCTGCTGGTCGTTTCTTACAGAGCAATAATATTCCATAGCATTCATATACCATAATTTATTCAGCCACTCTCCAATTGATGGGCATCCCTTCAGTTTCCAGTTTCTAGCCACTACAAAAAGGGCTGCCGCAAACATTGAATTCTTATAAATATGAGACAATTCTCTATATATTTTAGAAATGAAGCCTTTATCAGAACCATTAAATGTAAAGATGATTTCCCAATTTATTGCTTCCCTCCTAATCTTGTCTGCATTAGTTTTGTTTGTCCAAAAACTTTTTAACTTAATATAGTCAAAATTTTCTATCTGGTGTTCAATTCCAGTTCTTCTTTGGACATATATTTATTCCATCTCCACAGGTCTGAGAGGTAAACTATCTTATGTTCCTCTAATTTGCTTATAGTATTACTCTTTATATCTAAGTCATGAACCCATTTAGATCTTATCTTGGTATGTGGTGTTAGGTGTGTTAAGCCCTAATTTCTTCCACACTAGTTTCCAATCTTCCCAGTAGCTTTTACCGAATGGTGAGTACTTATCCCAGAAGCTGGGATCTTTGGGTTTATCAAACACTAAATTGCTATAGTTATTGCCTAGATTGTCCTGATATCCTATCCTACACCACTGATCAACTGCTCTGTTTCTCAGCCAGTACCAAATGGTTTAGATGACTGCTGCTTTATAATATAGTTTTAGATCTGGTACAGCAAAGCCACCTTCATCTACCTTTTTTTTCATTAATTCCCTTGAAATTCTTGACCTTTTGTTCTTCTAAAGGAACTTTGCTGCTATTTTTTCTAGATCTGTAAAATAATTTCTAGGGAGTTTGATTGGCATGGCACTAAATAAGTAAATTAGTTTGGGTAGTGTTGTCATTTTTATTATGTTCACTCAGCCTACCCATGGACACTTGATGTTTTTCCAATTGACTAGGTCTGACTTTATTTGTGTGGAATGTATTTTGTATTTTAGTTCTTATAGTTCCTGACTTTTCCTTGGCAGATAGATTCCCAAATATTTTATACTATCAACAATTATTTTGAATGGAATTTCTTTTTGTATCTCTTGCTGCTCAACTTTATTGGTAATATATAAAAATGCTGCTGATTTAAGTGGATTTATTTTGTATCCTGCAACTTTACTAAAGTTGTGAATTGCTTCTAGTAATTTTTTAGTTGAGTCTCTAAGGTTTTCTAAGTATACCATCATGTCATCTGCAAAGAGTGATAATTTGGTTTCCTCATTACCTATTCTAAGTCCTTTAATCTCTTTTTCTTCTCTTACTGCCAAAGCTAAAATTTCTTATACAATATTAAATAGTAATGGTGACAATGGGCATCCTTGTTTCACTCCTGATCTTATTGGGAATGGTTTTAGTTTGTCTCCATTACATATGATGCTTGCTGATGGTTTTAAGTAGATGCTACTGATCATTTTAAGGAAAAGCCCATTTATTCCTATACTCTCTAGTGTTTTTAATAGGAATGGGTGTTGGATTTTATCAAATGCTTTTTCTGCATCTGTTGAGATAATCATATGATTTTTGTTAGTTTAGTTATTAATATAATTGATTATGCTGATAGTTTTCCTAATATTGAGCCAGCCATGCATTCCTGATATAAATCCTACTTGGTCATAGTGTATTATCCTAGGGATGACTTTCTGTAATCTCATTGCTAATATTTTATTTAAAATTTTTGCATCAATATTCATTAGGGAAATGGGTCTATAGTTTTCTTTCTCTGTTTTCACCCTACCTAGTTTAGCTATCAGGACCATATCTGTATCATTGAAGGAATTTGGTAGTATGCCTTCTTTCCCTATTTTTTCAAATAGTTTTGTAGTATTCAAATAGTATTGGAATTAATTGTTCTTTGAATGTGTGGTGGAATTCACATGTAAATCCATCTGGCCCTGGAGATTTTTTCTTAGGGAGTTGATTAATAGCTTATTCTATTTCTTTGTCTAAAATGGGGCTATGTAAATAATTTATTTCCTCTTCTGTTAACCTGGGCAATCTATATTTTTGTAGATATTCTTCCATTTCATTTAGATTATCATTTATTTGCATAAAGTTGGGCAAAGTAACTCCTAATTATTACTCTAATTTCCTCTTTATTGGAGGAAAGTTCTACCTTATCATTTTTGAGACTAACAATTTGCTTTTCCTCTTTCCTTTTTCTAATCAAATTAACTAAAGGCTTATCTATTTTGTTGGTTTTTTCATAAAACCAACTCAGTTTTATTTATTAATTCAATAGTTTTCTTATTTTCAATTTTATTAATCTCCCCTTTTATTTTCAGAATTTCCAATTTGGTATTTAATTGAGGGTTTTTAATTTTCTCTTTTTCTAGCTTTTTAAATTGTGAGTCCAATTCATTGATCTTCTCTTTCTCTATTTTATGCAAGTAAGCATCTAGAGATATAAAATTACCTTTTATAACCACTTTGGCTGTATCCCACAAATTTTGGTATGTTGTCTCATTATTGTCATTCTCCTGAATGAAATTCTTGATTGTGTCTATGATTTGCTGTTTCACCCATCCATTCTTTAAAATTAGATTATTTAATTTCCAATTAACTTTTGGTCTATTTTCTCCTGACCTTATATTACATGTGATTTTTATTGCATCATGATTTGACAAGGATGTATTTAATATTTCTGCCTTTCTGCATTTGATTTTGAGGTTTTTATGCCCTAACACATGGTCAATTTTTGTATGTTACATGAACCCCCAAGAAAAAAGTAAACTCCCTTCTATCGCCATTTAATTTTCTCCAAAGATCTATCATACCTAACTTTTCTAACATTTTGTTTACCTCCCTAACTTCTTTCTTATATATTTCGTGGTTTGATTTATCTAATTCTGAGAGAGCAAGGTTGAGATCCTCCACTAGTACAGTTTTGCTGTCTATTTCTTTTTGAATCTCTCTTAACTTCTCCTCCAGGGATTTGGATGCTATACCACTTGGTGCATATATGTTTAGTATTGATATTGCTTCATTATCTGTGGTACCCTTTAGTAAAATATTGTTTCCTTCCTTATCTCTTTTAATTAGATCTATGTTTGCTTTTACTTAATCTGAGATCAGGATTGCTACCCCTGCTTTTCTTTGTTCACCTGAACCATATTTTGCTCCAGCCCTTTACCTTCACTCTGTATGTATCTCTATATTTTAGATGTGTTTCTTGTAAATAACATATTGTAGGATTCTGGCTTTTAATCCAGTCTGCTATCTGCTTCCACTTTATGGGAGAATTCATCCCATTCACATTGACAGTTAAAATAACTAAATCTGTATTTCCTGCCATCTTATTTACCCAAAGTTTTGTTTTTCTCTTCCCTGTCCCCTTTTTCCCTCCCCAGTATTTTGTTTTTGATGACCACCTCCCTTTAACAGTCCTCCCCCTTTAGAGCCCCTCCCTCTTTTTTACACCTTTCCCCTAATTTTTTCTATTTTCCCTTCTATTAGTCTATCTCTTTCTTTTCCTCCTTTCCCTCCTACTTCCCTATAAGGAAGGACAAATTTTTCTGTAAAACCAAATGTGTCTGATATATTCTTTTAGAGCCCAATCTGATGAGAGTAAGATTCACACAATGCTCATCCCCCTCCCTTTTTTCCCTCAATTATATTAGATTTTCTATTCTTCTTCATGAGATTTTACCTTATTTTTACCTCCTTTTTTAAACTTTATTTTGCCTCCTTTCCCCTCTTTTTCAGTATGATAGCCCTTCCACCTCTAATTTCTTTTCCATTTTATCAAAGTAAAATCAAATTATACCCCCATTCTTTGAGTATACCCATAGTAGAAATATAGTTCACAAGAGTTCTTTCATTTTTACCTTTTTATGTTTCTCTTGAGTTCTGTGTTTGGAGGTCAATTTTTTTTTTTTGTTCAGATCTGGTCTTTTCATTAGAAATAGGTGAAATTCTCCTATATAATTGAATGACCATCTTCTTCCCTAAAAGATAATGCTCATTCTAGCTGGATAACTTATTCTTAGCTGTAATCCAAGTTCCTTTGCCTTTCGGAATATCTGATTCCAGGCCCTTCAATCCTTTAATGTGGAAGCTGATAGATGTTGTGTGATTCTAATTACAGTTCCTCACTATTTGAATTGTTTCTTTCTAGCTTGCAATATCTTTTCCTTGGTGTGATAGTCCTGAAATTTTGCCACGATATTCCTTGGGGTTTTAATTTTGGGGTCTCTTTCAGGAGGTGATTAGTGAATTATTTTAATGGTGATTTTGGCTTCTGATTCTAAAACATCAGGGCAATTTTCTTTCATGATTTCCCGGAAGATAGAATCTAGGTTCTTTCTTTCATCATGACTTTCAGGGAGTCCAATAATCCTTAGATTGTCTCTACTAGATCTGTTTTCCAAGTCAGTTGCTTTTCCTAGGAGATATTTCATATTTTCTTCTATTTTTTTTCATTTTTTTGTTTTTATTTGACTGATTCTTGAAGTCTTATGGGGTCATTCATTTCTATTTGTTCAATTTAAATTTTTAAAGTTTTTTTTTTCATTTACCTTTTTAGCTCCTTTTGTAACTGGCCAATTGATTTTTTTGTTGTTCATTGCAGTCTTTTTCCATTTTTACCAATTTTGTTTTTCTGTGAATTGTTGTCTTTTTCCATTTCACCAATTTTGTTTTTCAGTGAGTTTTTGTCTTTTTCTATTTCACCATTTTTGTTTTTTCAGTGAATTGGTGTCTTTTTGTAGGGCATTATATCCTTCTTGCACTGATCTCAATTCAATTCCCCATTTTTCTTCTAACTCTCTTTTGAGATTCTTTATACCATCTTCCAGGAAAGCCTTGTGAAATGGGGACCAGCTCATTTCTGCCTTTGAGGCTTCCTCTGAAGTTGCTTTCCCTTTAAGAACCTCAGGATCTGGGGTCTGCCCTTCTTTCTCTCCATAAAAGCTGTCTGTGGTGAGAGCTCTCTTCTGTTTCTTATTCATTTTTAGAGCTTGAGGTCTCTTTAAAGCAGGAGACCAGCAGCTGCTTCAATTTGCCCTGGGGCAGTTCTGGTAGTTGAATTCCAATGCAGGGCTGGTAGGGCTAGGTCTGTGTTCTCAGTTGTTCTCAATGCACATTTTACCAAATGCAGATCTGCCAAAGCACCCACCCATAAACAGAGCAAAGTGGCCCAAGGGTCTCCCAGGGACTTCCTGGGTGCCTAGAATCTGCCTTGCTCAGTCCCAGCCCCAGTCTCCCACCTCGGCTGCAAGCTGCCACCTGAGCACGGCAAATGGCCCAATCTCCTGCCCATCCGAAACAGACCTGCTCTGGAGTTCTTCCAAGGTAATTTTTGATGGAAATATGTTGTACTCCAAGTATTTGGGGGAGCTTTCACTCCAGAACCAGTTCAGAGGCTTAATTTGCTCTTGGTTTGAGGGAAGGTCAGAGGAGTTCACAGAGAGTTCTGTCTGCACTCTGCCATCTTGTCTCCGTTCCTGATCTAGACTATTCTTAAGGATTTTTAATTTTGTTCTCCAAGAATTCAATAATGTTTTTTAAGAGACTTTATTCACATCTAGTCATAATTAAAGTGCATCTCTAGCTCCGTTTTCTCTTGTCTCCCATCTCCCCACATGATTTCTTAATTAGTTAATTCTCCCATCAGTAGTAATAGCTCTTTTGTTGGTGCTTCCAACTTCTTCTCCTCTTCTTCCACCTCCTCCCCTTATCCTCCTCCTCCTCCTTCTTCTTTCTTCTTTTTTTCTTTCTTCTGCTTTTTCTTCTTTCTTCTTCTTCTTTCTTCTTCTTTCTTCTTTTTTCTTTCTTCTTTCTCCTCCTCTTCCTTCTCCTCCTCCTCCTCCTCCTCCTCCTCCTCTTCCTCCTCCTCCTCCTCCTTCTCCTCCTCTTTCTCCTTCTCCTTCTCCTCCTTTTCCTCTTGCTATTCTTCCTCCTTTTCCTCCTTGTTTTCTTCTTCCTTCTTTCTTCTTTTTCTTCTTCTTTTACATTTTTATTACTTCCTCACACCCCTGTTAAAAGGAAATGGCCCCAAATACAAATATTCATTTTTAATTTATCGTGCTTTTTCTCTTGGTTGCTTATAAAATCACCCCCCCCTTCATTGTAGCCTAGTAATATGATAAATAATTGACTGAATAACTTAATTTGGTATTCACTCCACATCTTTTTCAGTATTTTGAGAGAAATCATTTATATTATTTCCTTTAGTATAGTAGCCAGATTCTTTTCTTTTTCATAGTTGTCAAGTTTAAAATATTTCATTATGTTGCTTATGTCTTCTTTACATTTGCAAAGAATTGCATTTCATTATAGTATCTTGAGCTTTCTTAGTTATGTTTAGTTCCTTCATTATTACACCATTTGTTAATTTTGAAAATTTAATTTCTTCCTTTGATATTTTTATTGTGATTCTTTCTTTTGATTGTATCTTGATATAGCAATTTTTTCATAGGTAGTGTTTTTGTATTTTAAAGTACATTTTACTTTTGTTATTTATGTTTCTTTTATTCCAAACTTTTCATTTTGTCAAAAATCTTTTTTGTTGCTTTTCTTCTTTTAATAAGTTTTTAATTTATTATTTTTGTCATTTCAGTCATGTCAGCTTCTTCATGACACCATTTAGAATTTTCTTAGCAAAGATGCTGGAGTGTTTTGCCCTTTCTTTCTTTGACTTATAGATAAGAAAACCAAAGAAAGAAGGTTGAATAACTTGCTCAAACTCAAACAGCTTGTCTCTGAAGCCTGATTTGGACTCAAAGAAGATAAGTTTCTTGCCTTCAGGCCCAGCACTCTATCCATTCTGTTATCTAACTAGATATTTCTTAGGAATTTACTTATCATTGATGCTCCAAAATCTCCTTTTCTAAGGAGGATATTGAATATATGGACTTCCTTGGGCTCTCTATCTGTTAGGGCCCAAAAAGCCTAGGACCCTGATAAGAAGTTTGTGTTGACTTGAGGATAAGAAGGTATTATGTGCAGTTCCCTTGACAAACATGAGACCCAGGACCTGCTGAGATTACTGACAATGGCTCAGATAAAAGAGCAATTCAAAGTGATCTAAATAAAGAGGTTCTCCCAGAGATGTGCTCTGTTATCAGGATGTGAGCTCCACGATCTTTCTGACTCCCTCATGTCAACACAAAGTTAATTCCTAAAAGTTGGGTGGGTAAGGGGGATAAAAGGAGGGACTACAGATGGTGGAGCAGGCTGGCTGAGGAAAGCACCTCAATAAAGAGCATCTTGATTTCATCTTCTTCTGTCTTGTGACTCTCCTTGGGGAACATGCAGGTCATGTCTGGATACGCACCAAAGCTTGGGAGGGGTAAGACCCGGCTGCCCTGAGGTATAATACTTGGCATCTATCTCTTTTTTTTATTCTGAGAAATCTATATTTAGAGAATTTCAAGATTCTCTAAGAATGGTTAAAAGTAAAATGGGAAAGAATACAAGGAGTTGTTTTATTTCTTGATTCTGTTTATAATTAATTATTTTTTCCCTATAATTGTCAACTTAATGGTTCTCTTTTTTTTTGAACATAGTTCAGAATCAGCAGGTCGTTAGTCAGTTAGGTCCAGTAGTTCTGCTCTCCTGCTAGTCATTAGTCTATTCGTGCCCCAAGCAATTTAACTGACCTTGGAGAATGCATTTGAGCACAAAGGAGTCAGGCCTGATAAAGTTACACTACCAAGCTGTGCTTCAAGGATGTCTGGTTTGTAATTCAAAAGTCTAGGTCACTATCTTGGCCTGGCATTCAAATCATGAGCACTTCTTAGACTCCTCAGAAAAAAAGTGAGAATAGGAGGGGTCATTGCTAATCCCTAATACCAAACTTCCAACCAATCATCTTTCTCCCTGCACCTCAATTTTGTCATGTTTCTCTCAACTATATGATGTCATTTAGCCTTTTGTACTCCCCAAAACCTATAAAAGGGGAATTGGATTGGAGTCTTTGGCATAAGAAGAGGCAAGCTGCTGTCCTTTTATTGACAGGCAGCATGAATCTGTTAATAAATGTTATCTTGCTCAGATAATGACCTTAATTTACCTTTTTGTTAAAATTCAATAGCAACACAAATATTCTACAACACTCTATCTAAGCGTTAAATAATGTGAAATAAACATGAAATCTTAATAAATAGTGTTATTTAATTTATGTTTTAATATGTATGTTTACATGGGTTGAACTATGCAAATTAAATTAGACATGACATATTAACCAAGGACCTAGTACAAGATCTATTTTGTTTATTTATTTATTTTTTTTTATATTTTCCTTGTTCTTTTTTCTGGAAGTCAGCTGATAAGTGATGATGAGATCCAATTTCCATCATTCCCCTCCCATATTTTCTCTCTACTACATGTTAAAAATTTGTTCTTCTTGATAAACTATATCAAGGGTTTTGGAGAAAAGATTACCAAAAGTTCAGAGACTATATAGATAGGATTCCATTTCCTAAGGATGTACTAAAGAAGTCAGATGAAGATGGGAAGCTCTCAGGGATAAAATTCTGGCTTGGTTTCTTTCTTTGTTCTTTTCCTCTTTTTTTTCCTGAGGCAATGGGGTTAAGTGATTTGCTGAGACTCATATAGCTAGGAAGTGTTAAGTGTTTGAGGTCACCTTTGAACTCAGGTCCTCCTGACTTCAAGGCTGGTTCTCTATCCACTATACCACCTAGCTGTCCCAGGGATGAAATTCTGATGATAAAAACAGTAACAATTTTTTTATAGGAAGCAAAAGGGGGAGAAAGATATTTGTGTTAATGTAACAAAATATCACTAACAAACTCTGATTTTTAAAAGGTATATACAAAGATAGGCCATGTAGACAATGTAGACAAATACAAAGGAATGGCACGTACATATTACCAAGGAGAAGTAGTGGTATCAGGCCTCTTGATATACACTCTTGATATGCAATTTATTAATATTTATTCAAATTTTGACTCCCAGCAACAGAATCCAGGAATATTCTGGATGGCAGCTGTTACAGCTGATTGTTCTGTGCTCACTATTTGTGTAAATAATGTACCAACAAAAGGGTTGGTTAACTCAGTTGTAGATTGCACAGTCATTAGAAGCACCAGCTGGCCCAATCAATGATCAAAGACTGTAGCAAGTGCCCATATGTTTGGCATGGAGTATTTATGTCAGCTGAATTTAGGGCCATCCCTTTAAGATGGAAATTTTAAAATAAATAGAGTGTTTGTCCCATTTGTAGTTAAACAAATTCCCACCAGTCTGCGGGGAAGAGATATCTTACAGCTGCTGGGATTGCAATTGAGCACTTCAGCTTTTTAGGCAGAGCTGCTATTAAAAGCCTGCCAGCTCTTACACCTATCCCCATCCAATGGAAAGTTAACACATCTATGTGGATTGCTCTGGGTTGCTGGCTTTATCTGTGAAAATTTGCCTATACTTTGATTTAATTCTTATGCTTGAAGAGCCTAAATGAATAAAATACTCTAGGTATATATACCTTTTATACCAATATACAAATTAATGTATACTTGAAACCATCCCAGAGTGGCAAATTTTGCGGGCCACGGCTCCAAACTTTGCACATGGGTCCCCTTTCAGGATAGCCAGGAATAATTGGTTTAATGTTTGTTTGTGCAATACCCCCATGCTGAAACTTGTTATCCACTGTCAGATCAGTGGATCTGACCCCTGATGTACAACTCCTTCAAGTAAAACAAAAGAAAGAGGGAGATGTTTATGGCTACTGATAGTAGAGAATCCTAGATGAGGTATAAATACCCTTTAGTCCCGTAAGGAACCCTGCTGACAGTGTCTGCTGTGGTTCCCATCCCCTCTATGGACATCTTGGCCTTCTTGAGAAGTCAGGGGAGTATGACTACCTGTGTTTACTTGAAGCAGAGTTATGCTGAAGTGGTAAACACCTGTCCATAATAACAAGCTGGTGCATGCTCATGAGTATCCCATGGTTATAGGGTATCTAAAATGGAAAACTTCCTTGGTTAAATGGACTCCTGCTTGAACATCCTCTGAGTCCCATCTTATCACTCCTTACCCGAAATCATGGCTCAGGCTGGTTCTGAAGTCCTCCTGTGAGTAGATATTTAAGGCTCAAGCTAATGCCCAATTCCTCCCCAACAACTTTCTTTTTAAATTGTAAAAAATAACCCTCATTTTCCAATTCTATATTGGTAGCTCCTTGAGATGCCAGAAACAAAACATGCCTTGATCTAATTATGCTTTTTAATATCTTATCCATTATTTCAGTGAAAGAATTTATAACATCTATATCTACTATGGCATTGTCACAAAACTGGATAGAATTGTTATGTCACTGAATAACAGAAGTAAGATTCAACAGTATTTCAATAGGCTTAAATAATGAGGTAAATATGTTAAGGAGGGATGAAGTCCAGTGTCTGGTGCTGGCAAAACAACAACAACGACAACCATGTAAACTAAGAGTATGTTCATCAATAGGGGAATGGCTGAAAAAACTGTGGTATATGAATGTAAATGAATATTATTATCCTGTAAGAAATTAAGGATTTCTGATTTCAATGGTATATAGAATGATTTGTATGAACTGATACTAAGTAAAATGAGAGCCAGAAAAAAACTTATATAGAATTGTAACCCAAATTTCAAGCCCTATTGGTGCTCTGTCTCTCTGTCTCTGTCTCTGTCTGTCTGTCTGTCTCTCTCTTTCACACACACACACACACACACACACACACACACACACACACACCACCTCATGCTATATAATAACAACAAAAGCAAACAAAACTATTTTGAAAAACATAAGACCTTCTATCAATGCAAGGACCACTCATGATTCCAGAGACTGATGACAAAGTATGCTACCCCACGTCCTGATTGTGGTGTAATAGTGATAGACACACAATACAGAATGACACATTTTTTAGAATGAAATGGAGGAGTTTGCTTGGCTTGACTATGCATCTTCATTACAAAGTATTTGCTTTTCTTTTACTTTTTCCCCCAATGGAATGTAGGATGGGAGAGAGTTAAAATAGATATGACTAGAAGACAATTCATGTGAAACACTCTGATTTTGAGTGAACTGAACTTAACACATGAATGAACAATATCTCATGGCAATTTAAAAAAGGCAATTAGATCTTATACAAAAATTCTCCCCACTCTTTTCCTTTCCACTGTCCCCAACCCTTTGATAATATGGAATGCACATAGTTGAAAGACTGTTAGTTTGTGAGAGGTTTTGATGGAGAACTGAGGCAAAATCTACTTGACCTCTTGAGTAATAAATAACCCAGTTTGAGGAGAATGCTTTTCCTAGGTTTCATCCAATCTCCAATTGCCTGAAGGGAATTCCTTCCTGATTTAGCCTGGTGGCTTACTGGGGGAATACAAAAGAAGAGAAGTTTTTAAATGTTTTAAACTTCAGAAACTTTGATCTCTTAATGTTGCATCTATAGAGTTGGTTTTAATTACACCTTTTGATTCACTAGTATTTTATTGCATTTCAAACCCCAAGGCTGACTTACTGGATTGGTCGCTGTTATTATGCCTGACCTAGAATGAATATTGTTTTATGGAAGAAAAATTTGACTCTAGAGAGTAGAAATAGGATCAAGGAGTGAAAGATAGAGACACACATTTGTTAGAGTTGTGTACAGAAGTGAAATGAGTTGGTTTTCTAAGACAATGAGTTTTCCTTTACTAGATACTTTCAAGTGGATTCTGGATGAATGCTTGTTGGTATTGTAGCAGGGATTCAAATTTCGGGGGTGTATTGGTTGGGATCACTTCTAAGATCCTTTCTAATTCTGTAATTTTAAGACGACATTTACTATCCCTACTTTACAGAGTTGTTATAAGGGAATGCAGAATTACAATCTGGAAGAGCTCTAATCTTACCCAGTTCTATCCTCCTTGAATTATGTTGCTTCCCTTGACTAACCTTATGTTATAGCATAGTTCTCAGAAATGTTATATTCTTCTTCACCTTCTGGATACAATTACATTCTCAGTGTTTTTCTGCCTCCCAATTTCCCCATTCTTATTCCTCACATAGTAGAACCTTAACAAAGATTTGTTGAAATGAATAATTAAGGGAAAATTATATACTTCACATAGATTTCTCTGTGCAATCCAGAAGTCCAACTGTCCAGGCTCTCAAGAAGTTCAGTGGGGAAGATTGTAAAAACCTATGTTCAAACAATATATATACAGGCTAACTGGGTGGAGGGGCAGTATCAGAAGAAAGACCCTAAGATCAAAGAAGAATGGAAAAGACTAACCAGGAGAAAGAGATGAAGAGGGAGAGATTTCAAAACAATCCTTCCAAAGTCGTATCTCAAATAAATGGCAATTCATTCTGTATGATACTTAACAAAACCTAGAATCACATAACTTTCTTTGAC
>JAJPUD010008680.1:53046-85428 GCA_023553655.1 Myrmecobius fasciatus | reverse complement strand
GGGGTGGGGGGTGGGGGGAAGGAAAGGAAAAGCTTGGGAAAAAAAAGTTTTTTTGCAAAGGTCAATGTTGAAAGGTCACTCCTATGTTTTGTAAATAAAAAGCTTTATAAAAAAATAAACTAAATATACCATAAGTATCTTAAACTCAACATGTTTGAACTTGAACTACTAACTGTCCCCTCCAAACTTCATTATCACTGCTGAAGGTACTATTATTTTCCCAGTCACCCAGGCTTACAACCTAGATGTTGTCCTTGATTTCTCACTCTCACTCTCTCCTCTCCATTCAATCTGTTATTAAGACCTATTGATCTTACTTTTTGTAACACCTCTTGAATAAGCCCTCTTCTCTTTTCTTACACTTCCACCATACCACCACACTGGTGCAAGGCACTGCTTCTTGCCTGGATTATTGAAGACTATTAGTCTGCTGTCAAAGTAATCTTAAAATATTAATCTGACTATATCAACTCTTTCTCCCACCTCCAATCAATAAACTTCAGTAGTTTCCTAGCGACCGCAGGATCAAATACAAAATATGTTTCACAGAGTTGGACATGACTGAATAACAACAATAACAGGATAATATCTGGACAGTGAATACAATGTTCTTGAAACAGCTCTAGGGCAATTTGACAGTGAGATGTGCAAGTGGATTCTACATAGTTCATAGTCTGAGTTAGTCTACACAGGGTAGTCTGATCCAGGGCATACACTGGATGCTGATTTTCTGGCTTCTGAGAACCAGTTTAGGATCAGAGCAACATAACTGGAAGCTCTAGAGATCCTTAACTATTGCTGATCCAGGGACCCTCTTTACTCCCCAGCACATAGTTTTAGGCTCCAAGCTTTACTGACTTTTCTCCTGTCCCTGGATAAAGGGTTTCTTGTGTTGTGCTCCCAGACTGGTCTCTTTGGATTAGATTCTTTTCCTAGGGTTTGATTCTGGCTATCTCTTTGGGTCAACATGGGGCTGCAAAATGTATTTACTGTAATTTTTTTCCCTTGAATTTCTAGATAACTTCTTGGTCTGAAGCTCTTTTTAATCCTGGTTGAAGGAATTGTTAACAAAAAAAAAATTAAAAAAATAAACCATGAGCTATTTTTCTTTTATTCTGCCATCTTAAAAAGAGTCCTCCATACTGACCATTTCTTCTAGCATTATCTATCCATATGAAGGTATTAAATTTTGTTTTGCCATTCCCCATGATCTATCTTTGTTATAATTTTTTGTCACTACAAAAAATTATGTAGTAGATATTTTGATTTGAGATTTCTCTTTCAGTCTTTAATATCCTTGGACTTGATGCTTTGAAATAACTTCTCTGGATCAAAGGATATTGATACTTTATTTGCTTTTCTAGTAAACTTTCATACTATTTTCTAGAATGATTGGACCACCTCACAGATCAAAGAGTATATTATCAGACCTATCTCCACAGTCCTTCCAATAAAGATTCATTCCTATCTTCTTTGACAGTATCTTTGCCAATTTCATAATGAAACTTCAGAATTATTTTGAATTGTATTACTCTCACTGATAATTATCTAGAACAGTTTTACATGCTTGTTAATAATTTGCAACTTTTCTTTTGAGAACCATTTGTTTCTATCATAAGAATAATGGTGCTTAGTCATATATTTATGTTAGTTCTCTGAAGATACTGGAGAGTAGATTCAAATCAGATAGATTTGATGTAAGGTTTCTCCCACACACACACTCAGATGATTTGTCTACCTCCTCCTACCTGTTGGCAACATTGATATTTTTCATATAAAAGCTTTTCAATTTCATGAAATCTCCTTTATTATTACCTCAACTTAATGCAGTGTCCTCATTATTTTTATGAACTCTTCTTCATGTTAGCAATCTTTTAATTATAGTTGTGAAGGTGCTTGATCTTGTTCTAGCCAAAGTTTGTAATGGTATGACCCATAATATTAAGGTGAGTTATTCATTTTGAGTTTATTATGGCATATGATATGAGAAACTGTTCTACATCTAATTTTGGTCAATTTTTTTTCAAGTTTTCGAACAGTTCTTGCTAAGTTAAGAGGTTTTTCTTTGAACTTTGTGTTCTTAGGCTTTTTAAACACTAGATTATTAATTAAATTACTTCTGATTTTTGTTTATCTCCTCTTTCCCACTTATCTACTTAATTTTTTTTCAAATGATATCAGTTTCAGTGATTATTGCTTTATATGATACTTTAATGCTAGAAATACTATTTAAGTACTATTTTCTTTTCATCTTAGCTTCCCTTCCATTATTTCTCTAAAGATTATAACCTTGTATTCATCCAAATGAACTTTATCATCATTTTAAATAGCTCTGTAAAGTATTTCTTTGACAGTTTATTGATAGAACAATAAATATGTAAGTTAATTTCGGTAGCATTGTCATGCCACTTTTTATTATATTTATGTGACTCAAATATAAATACTACATATAATTAGTTAAGCTATTCTTTATTTAAAACAATTTGTAAGTATAATTCTTGAATTTATCTAAGTAAAATGTAGATATTTTATTTATTTATTTTATTTTGCTATGTCTTTCTATTTTTTTTTCCTTTCTGGGTGCTGTTATTGCTATATGGAAATATTACTGATCTATTTTTTGTATCCTATCTTACCATATTTATTGTTTCAGGTTTTTTTTTTTTTTTGGTTGATTCTATGGGGTTTTCTAAGTGAACCATCATATTATTATCATCATTAAAATAGCTAGTTTCTGAATGATATTTTAAGACTTTTACACTTGTTATCATTTGATCCTTAAAACAACCCTGTGAGATAGAAGATATTTCCATCTCCATTTTTACAAATAAAGAGAAACCGAGAGCAGTTAAATGATCAGCCCAGGATTACACAGAAAATAAGTATTTGGCACAAGATTTAAACTGAGATCTTTCTGACTTGAAATCCAAAACTTTAACCACAACCCAATGCCACATAACTGCAAATATCATGTAATATAAAGAGCTAATTTTGTTTTCTCTTTGACATTTTTTTTTGCTTTTAATTCCTCTTTATAGAAATGACCATCCATAAAAGCCAACCTTATTTCCTCCTCTTCTTTTATGAAATTGTCTAGTTTTTCTCATGGAAAATATTATTATTTTTTGTTTGTGTTAAGGGTAAAATTTTTATTATATCAAAATCATCATTTTTACTTATTTTTTGGTTTCAGCATAAATGAGAGGTGTGATTTTTCTTAAAAAAACCTATTTTATTTTGAAGAAACAGAATAAGAGAAAAGAAAAAGAGAAAATCAATACAAAATAAAATGAAACAAAACAAGAGAACATTGTCATATGCCCAGCCAAGCATCAGAGAGGATTCAAAATATATAACAACAAATACCAATTTAAGAAAGTATACGTATGTATGTTTGTATATGTAGAAGAAAATATATTCATAAGTATCCATCTTTTCTTTACTCCCTTGTAAATTATTCTTTTGTTCTCTTTGGTGGAACTTTTTAATATTATTCTTTTTTTCCCCCTTTCATCCCTTACTACCAACCCCAAATAGGCTACAGTTAAGAAAGGATATATTTATATATACATATGTAGATATATACATACATACACACATATTTAGACAAATATATATCTCCTTTTCATCCCACCACCACCCCCAAACTAGTTAAGAAAAGATTATGTATACATATGTAGATATATACATACATGTCCACACCCACATAAACACCTGGCCAAGATACATACACATGTCTTTCCTATTCCTGCTGACTTACATTAAATTCTGTTTCAAAGCTTGGCTTACTATTACTTAACCTCCCTGCACCCAGAGATCCCTCATTTGTCTTCTTTCCTTTCACTTCCCCATCTACCTATCCCTCCTCTCTTACTTCTTTATAGATTTTGGAGGGTGCTATCCCCTTCATGGTATATATGTAGTGTTTGTTGCCTATTAAATCCATTCATAACTACCAGCTGTCCTTCCCTCTCTAATGCCTCTGGATCAATTCTTTCTCTGCCCCTCATTTGTGTAACATGATTACTATTTTAGCCTTTATTCTGCTAATCGTTCTTCTGAGCTACCCTATTGTTGATGCAAATCTTAAACATAAAGTATACATTTCCCATGTTAAAAAAAAAAGCATAAACAATTTGTCCATGTTTAAATAGCCCTTCCATGGAGTTTCATCTTTCTATTATCACTTCAGGCTTGGTTGATAGAAATCTGCAAGTTTGTCGAACTCTTTTCATTCAAAATTATAGATAATTTTGCTAGATATGATATTTTTGCACAGGCCTAATTCTTTTGTTTGTCTATAGATATGATTCCAGGACCTGCAGTCTTTTATTGTAGCTGCTGATAAGTCTTGTACAATTCTAATTGTAACTGCAGCATATTTGAATTTTTTATTCTTGCAAGATTTTCTCTTTGATGTGGGGTTTAAAAATTTGTCAATAATATTTCTGTGTGTTTTCCAAAAGGATCTCTTTGAGGTGGTGATCAGTGGATTTTTTCTATTTATTTCTACTTTCCTGTCATGTTTATCACTCCAGGACTATTTTCTAGAATTATTTCCTGCATTATTGTGTCAAGGTTTTCTTTTTGGTTGCAATTTTCTGGCTGTCCAATCATTCTTATATTTTTTTTTCTTGACCTGTTCTCTAGATCTGTCATTTTATTTATGTTTCACTTTGTATCCTATTTTCTCATTTTTTTTATAATCTGTTTTGTTATTTCTTGGTCTCCCATAGCTTCACTGGCTTCCACTTGACCAATTTTAATTTTTAAAGAATTGCTTTCATCTTTAAGACTCTACTTTTTCTTTTTCATAATCTTGTTTTCCTTGAATGGTTTTAATTTTTTTTTCCTTAGCTTTTCCTCAATGTCTCTCATTTGATTTTTGAATTCTTTTTTGAGTTCTTCTATAAATCATCACTAGCCAGTTAGCCATTTCAAGGTATTCTTTGGGGTAGAAGCTTCTTTTTTTAAACTAAAATGTCCTCTTGAAGATCAACTCTGGTCTTCCTTGTTCCCATAATAAGTTTCAGTGGCCGGGTTCTTCTTTGAAAGTTCTTTTTTTTTAAAGAGGTATTAGTGTAAGCACCTCTAATTGTGTACCTCAAGCTTCTCTTTTAATCTCCACTTTGACCAGGAACCCCAAACTAAAAGCTCCACTTTCCTGCAAATGCCCATAGTCAGCAGTGCCCCTGTACAGATGCTTCTGCACTCACCAGGTTCTGGTTCCTTCTCACCCCAGACACAGCTGGGCCTGGCATTCCTAATCAATTCCTAATCCCCGACCTGACAAAAAATTCCAGAAGTAAAAGTCTCTGTGGCTCCGATTGAGTATCCAGACACACCTAGCTAGTCCAAGGGCTCAGCATTTGATGTTTCTGGGGAGATAGCCCGTAGGTGTTTGCACTTCAGACAGATTAATCCCTGCCTGGGGTCTTTCTTCAGATCTCCTTGGGGTTATATCCGGAAAACCCCAATTCTACCCCAAGTCTTCTTGATTTTTCACCAGTCTATGTATGCCTCGAGGCACAAAAGATATTTGTGGAGGAAATTGGGAGAGTTTGAAATTTGCCAACCTACTCTGCCAGCTTCCCAGAATCCTCCCCTCTTGTAATTTTTCAAAGTTCACATTAGTTGATAGTTTCCCTTAAAAAAACAAACAAAAAAACAAAACCTAGGGCTTATCATATTATTTTCCTGATGTTGAACCATCCTTTTATTTCTGGTGTCAATAAAATGTAAGGATAAGGGGTAACTTTTGGATATATTGCTAGAAACTTTGCTGGGGATTTACTTAAAATTTTTGCAATATTCACTAGAGATACTGAACTATAATTTTCTTTCTTTGCTTTATTCCTCATTAATTAGATTTTAGTAATATATTTTCCTTATAAAGGAGTTTGGTAAAGTGTTTTCTTTCTTATTTTTGAGAATAATTTAAATATCATGGTTATTAATTCTTACTAAAGTATTTTATAGTATTCTTTTGTCTTGAATAGTTGTTGTCATTTCAATCCTGTCTGACTCTGTAATCCTATTTGGGGTTTTCTTGGCAAAAGTACTAAAGTGTTTACCATTTCCTTCTCCAACTTATTTTTATAGATGAACTGAAGCAAAAAGGACTAAGTGACTTACCTCAGGTCACACAGCTAGTAAGTATCTGCGGCTGGATTTGAATTCAATTCTGACTTTGCAGCTGACATTCTATACACTCTGCCATCTAGCTGTCATTTATTGAAAATGATCTCCCTCTACTTGAGTCATTCCTTTCTTGCTAGTTTTGTGTTTAGTAAAATGGCATTCCATACCTACATTATTTTTCTGAATGATTTATTGATGCCTGTTTTGTTTTTTTATATCAACATCATTCCCAGTAAGGGCAGCTAGGTGGTGCAGTGGATTGAGCACTAGCCCTGAAATCAGGAAGACTTGAGTTCAAATTTGACCTCAGACACTTAACATTCCCTACCTGTGTGACCCTGGGCAAGTCAAGTGCCTCAGCCAAAAAAAATAAAAAAATAAAAATAAATCATTCCCAGTATAACCTACAGTGAAATTTCTCTTATAAGAAAGTACAGTAGTTAAATAAAATTGACCTGAAAACAAGTCTAATCTAACAGCAAATACAATTTTCTCTCTATATATTCCCACACTTTTCCACTAAAAGAAACAAAGTATGTTTTTCTCATAATCTGCTTTTTAGGGTCAATCATTGATCCATTTTAATTGAATGAGGATTTATTGGGTGTTTACTATGGCCAGGCCTAGTGCAAATGAAACAGTTCCTACCTTCAAGGATTTTAAATTTTACTGAGGAAAAATAACATGTGAACAAAAACAATACAAAATAAATAAAAATAAACACAAATTAAGTTGGTAAATTACTAATAATTAGAATAATCAAGAAAGATGGCTCATCAAAATTAATTCAAATTCAGCTGATTTTAGTGTAATTCTCCACAAATTGTTTAACATATACTTTATAAAGATATTTTAATAACTGCATTTAATGTGGAAATTTGGTATTCCTCAGTGAGCTTGAAAGAGAAATTTCCATAGCTGAAAAGCTACAAACAAGCAGAATAGAATCTAAATTGTGAGTCCCTGAGGATGGGATAGGAAATGAAAGTTTTGGGAATGAAAGACAACTTTTTAATAAGGTTAACATCAAAGAAGAGGAAAGAGCTGGGGTGTTGAAAGGCCAAGGATCAGGTGTATTTAAGAACTGATGAGACCTGAGAAAGTTTTTAGGCAAATGTGAAGGATCTCATAGAAAAGGAGAGATTGCTAATGTTTGAGAGAGTGGAAAACTGCTGGAATAAAATGCTGAAAGTAGGGGCAGGGGAGTAGAATCAAGATTGTGGATGGAGGAATTAACTTTAGTGAGAAGGAAAGGTACCTCTTTTGTAGTCTAAAAGAGTGAAATGAAAGTGCATAATGATTTTAAGAAGTTAAGAGGGTAAAGGAAGTTATGAGGAACTTGAGGAGTATGAAGTGAATGGATTTGTTTGTTTTTTTCAGTGAATTTGGATAGTGGCTCACTTTTTCCTTTTTAAAAACAAATGTATTAGTTTTTAATACATATTGCTTTATGTATCATGTTGGGAGAGAGAAAAATCAGAGCAAAAGGGAAAAACTATAGGAGAGGGAAAAAAAAAACAGAAAAGAGAAGTGAACATAACGTGTTGATTTACATTCAGTCTCCATAGTTCTGTTTTTGTTTTTTTGTTTTTTTGTTTTGTTTTGTTTTGTTTTGTTGTTTGTTTGTTTTTCCCTGGATGCAGATGGCATTTTCTGGTCTTCTGGGATTGCTTTGGATCACTGAACCATAGTCCACAGTTGATCATTATACATTCTTGCTGTTATTATATACAATGTATTTCTGATTCTGCTTGTTTTGCTCAGCATCAGTTCATGTAAATCTAAAATCAGCTTGTTCATCATTTTTATAAAACAATAATATTTCATTACCTACTTATACCAAAACTTGTTCAGCCATTCCCCAATTGATAGGCATTTACTGATTTTCTAGTTCTTTGCTACCACAAATAGAGTTGTTAAAAACATTTTTGCACATGTAGGTCTTTTTCCTTTCTTTATGATTTCCTTGGGATACAGACCCAGTAGTGGCCCTGATAGGTCAAAGGGTTTTATAGCCTTTGGGCATAGTTCCAAATTGCACTCCAGAATGGTTGGATCATTTCACAACTCCAACAGTAATAAATTAATGCCCCAGTTTCTCCACATACTCTCCAACATTTATCACTATCTTTTCGTGTCATTTTTGCCAATCTGAGAGCTGTGAGTTGTTTTAATTTGCATTTCTCTAATCAATAACGATTTAGAACATTTTTTATATTACTATAGATATTTCATCATCTGAAAATTATCTTTTCATATCCTTTGACCATTTATCAATTGGGGAATGATGTGTTCTTATCGCACAGTTCTATATAGATTTTAGAAATGAGATCTTCATCAGAAACACTGGGTGTAAAGATTTTTACCCATCTTTATACTTCCCTTTTAATCTCTTTTCTGCTGGTGTTATTTGTGCAAAACCTTTTTAATTTAATGTAATCAAAGTTGTCCATTTTGCCTTTCATAATGTTCTTCACTTCTTCTTTGGTCATAAATTCCTCTCTTCTCTAAAGATCTGATGGATAAATTATGTCTTGCTCTCCTAATTTGTTTGTGGTATCATCCTTTATGTCCAAATCCTTTTTGACATTATTTTGGTATAGAGTATGAGAGGTAGGTCTATGCTGAGTTTCTGACATATTATTTTCCAGTTTTCCCAGCAATTTTGTTAAATAGTGAGTTCTTATTCCTGAATGGGGATTTATCAAACACTAGATTACTATAAGCTTTGATTAATTTTTTTTGTTTCAAATTCTTTATTATACACAATCACACAACTTGAAGCAGGTTAAATATAGTTTTCACAATTTTTAAAACCATTTTTATTTTACATATACTAGTTGCCATGAAAATATTTGGCATTTGAAAAAAAACTTTTTTTAGCTTTTTTTTAAAATTAAAGTCTTTTATTTTCAAAACATATACATGGATAATTTTTCAATAATGACTTTCAAAACCTTGTGTTCTAAATTTCTCCCCCCTTTTCTCCACCTCCTCTCCTAGATGGCAAGTAATTCAATATAAGTTAAACATGTTAAAATATATATGTTAAATCCAATATATGTACAATTATCGTGATGAACAAGAAAAATAAGATCAAAAAGGAAAAAGAATGTGAAAGAAAACAAAATATAAGCAAACAACAAAAAGAGTGAAAATGCTATGTTGTGATCCACCCTCAGTTTCCAAAGTCCTCTCTCTGGATGTAGATGGCTCTCTTAATCACAAGATCATTGGAACTGTTCTGAATCATCTCATTGTTGAAAAGAGCCATGTCTATTAGAGTTATCATATAATCTTTCTGTTGCTGTATATAATGATCTCCTGGTTCTGCTCATTTCACGTAACATCAGTTCATGTAAGTCTCTCCAGGCCTCTCTGAAATTATCCTGCCGGTCGTTTCTTACAGAACAATAATATTCCATAACATTCATATGCCATTTATATCAAATTATTCAGCCATTCTCCAAATGGTGGGTATCCACTCAGTTTCCAGTTTCTTTATAGGCCTTGATTATTGTGTCATATGTACTTAATCTATTCCACTGACCCACCAGAGAGTGGGTAATTTATTGTAATTGTGAGGAATGAGTGAGATGCCTTTGTCTGAGTGGTAAGTGGTAACATATACTGAAATCCAGCAACTGTCATCTTTGCTGATGGTTTTAAAATATCATTTAAATATTCCTAAATGAAAAAGTTTGAAATATAAGTATTACTATGATTTTTTTCATTATTTAGATTACTATTGAAATTATAATTTGTAATACTCCTTCCCTACAAGCAGCTAAATATTATATATATTGATGATAAAAATCTAGAAGACAGTGCTCAGAATTCATCTCCTCCCTAATTATGTGACTTTAGACACAATTAAACTTTCTTCTGCCTCATTTTCCTTTCCATAAAATAAGAATAAAATATACCTTATCTATTCCAGGGTTCAAATTAATGTCTCATGAAATGGACATGAAAATTATTTGAAAATAAATATATCATATCAGTTTATTTATTCAATGACTGCAAGTATGAATACTATTGTTCCAGATGCTAAGAGGAATAAATAAAAATGAGGAAAAGATCCCTACCCTACAGGGCCTTACAATTTAATTGCAGAGTTAAGACATGAAAGATTTAAGTAAAAAAATACAAAGTAGTATGTAATTAAGTACCCATTCATCAAAAGTTACATCAAAACTAAATAATAAAGGAGTTAAAAGAAAAGCATAACTTAACTGGATGATCCAGAAAGGCCTTATGGAAGAGGAATAATTTGAATGTGATGTTGAAGAAGGATAGTGTTATGTTGGGCAAAGGAGAGGGGAAATCATATTGTAGTTGACAGGTCAGTCGATAATCAGTTAATAAATATGTGTTCAGAATCTGCTATATAAATAATTAACAATGTTAACAAAGTTAAAACTTTGTAAAATAAACCTAAACAAATCATCAAACTTTCTATTTATTACCAGCAAAGCCCAGCAATAACAGGTAAAATGAGAAATTCCATTTAAAATAACTGTTGACAATATAAAATACTGTTTACCTGTCAAGGCAAAACCAGGACCAATATGAATACAATTACAAACACTCTTCACACAAATAAAGTCAGCTCTAAACAAGGGGTAAAATATCAATTGCTCATGGGTAAGCTGAGTTAATATAATTAAAAACACAATTCTACCTAAATTAATTTACTTATTCAGGACCATATCATTCAAACTACAAAAAAATTATTTTATTAGAGGTAGAAAAACAACAACAAAATTCATCTGGAAGAAGAAAAGTTCAAGAATATCAAGAGAATTAATGGGAAAAATGCTATGGAAGGTAGCTTAGTTGTACTAGATTTAAAACAATATCATAAAGAGGCAATCACCAAAAACATTTTGTACAGGCTAGGAAATAGAGTGATATCAGTGGTATAGGCTAGATATATAAAAAACACAATTGTAAATGACTATAGTAATCTATTGTAGTCTACCTAGAGACTACAGCTTTTAGGATAAAAACTCCTTATTTGACAAAAACTCCTGGGGAAATTGGAAAATAGTATGGCATAAACTAAACACTGACCAATATCTCACACCCTATACCAATGGTTACATTATTGAGACACAAAGAGTGCTATCATAAGCAGACAAGGAATAGTTTACCTGTCAGACTTATGGATATGGGAACAATTTATAATTAAACAGGAGACAGAGAACATTATGAAATAAAAAAATGGATAATTTTGATCACATTAAATTAAAAAGTTTTTGCACAAATAAAACCAAAGTAACCAAGATTAGAAGGAAAGAAGAAACCTGGTAAACAATTTTTATACCCAGTGTTTTTGATAAAGGACTTATTTCTAAACTATATAGAGAACTGAATCAAATTTATAAGAATATAGGTTACCCCCTCCCCCTGCCCAATTGATAAATGGTCAAAGGATATGAACAGGAAGTTTTCAAACTAATACTTTGTTAGTAAAGTTGTGAACTGATCCAATTTGGAGAGCAATTTGGAACTATGCCCAAATAGTTATAAAACTGTCCATACACACCCTTTGATCCAGCAATACCACTACTAGCTCTGTATCCCAGAGAGATCATAAAAAAAGGAAAAGGAACTACATGTGCAAAAATATTTATAACAGCTGTGGTGGCAAAAGACTGGGAATTTGTGGGAATATCCATCAATTAAAGAATGATTATATCCATCAATTGGAGAGTGACTGAACAAGTTGTGATTGAATGTAATAGAATACTATTGTTCTATCATAAATGATGAGCAGATGGATTTTGGAAAAACCTGGAAAGACTTACATGAATTGATGCTGAATGAAGTGAACAGAACCAGAAGAGCATTCTACACAGTAAAAGCAACATTGTATAATGATCAACTATGATAGACTTAGCTTTTCTCAGGAATACAATGTTCTGAGACAATTCCAAGGGACTTGTGACAAATAATGCTATCCCCATCTAGAAAAAAGAACCATGGAGTCTGAATGGAGATCGAAGTATGCTGTTTTGACTTTTTCCTTGTTTCTTCTTTCATATGTTTTTCCTCTTTTGATCTGATTCTTCTTTCACAACATGACTAATGAGGAAATATGTTTAACATGATTATACATTTATAATCTACATTAGATTGCTTGCTGTCTTCAAGAGGAAAGAGAAAGAAAAATTCAGAATCCAAAATCTTATGAAATAAATGTTGAAAATATCTACATATATAATTGGTAAAATATTATTAAGAGGAATAAAAAAGAACCTGCTATGTGCTAGGCACTGTGCTAAATGCTGGTAATACAAAAAGAGGTAAAAAGGCAGATCCAGCTCTCAAAGGCATTACAATCTAAAGCTGTTTAGACCGGGGCTGTAAATTATGAATAGACACAACATATTTGTGGGACAGTTAGAACCTGAAGTGGCAATCTGAGTTAAGTGTCTGTATAGGGGAATAGTGGGAGAAATGATTGGATGAATATTGTGGAGTCATATTGTGGAGAAGTCTAAATGACCTGTAGGAAGGTTTAAACTGTAGGCAATGGGAAGATTTTGGACCATAGGAATAGCATTAAGCTTTTGAGCAAAAGAGGGACATCTTCTCATTTATGGAATAAAAATAACAAAAATAATAATGTAATATGTATGGAGTGTTATGCAAAGAATAAATGCCTAAAGGGATGTTCCTGTACCCCAGTATACACTATTTATAATCTATGTCAGACCAAGATAAAGCACTCTATCATCTTTGCAGGAAGCCTCTTACCCAGGGCTAGTAATGGCTTATGTCTGTTTGGTAGGAAAGAGTGTTTATTTTATCATCTGTGTACTGCCTCAGGTGTTCAGAAGGCTGGAAGTCAGATAGATTTCTGCACTTATCTGCAAGGCACCAAATGGCACCTATACACACACACCCTCGTGCACACACACATGTATACAATTTGGCTGAGTGGAAGCAGTGTAGGACCAGTAAGAGCATACCAGTCCTTCACTTACCTGGCAGTTTTCCAGATGAGGAAGATAGGAAGCAAACTTTCCAATTGCCAGCATTACTTGTCTCAGCATCCCAAGGCCAAAACTTGATCCAAGGTGAGTATTCATATGCTGTCTGCCATGTTGCCTCAATACCTCCTGAAAACCACTCTGGTAGTAAATTTATTCATTTATTAAAATCTCTGATGCAAAGTTGTACTCTGCTGGTCACCAGGAAAATGAGGGTGCTTATTTAAATGGTAATAAACCTTTTTTAATGGCAAGGATAGCTACAGATATCAAAACAAAGTCAGAAAAAATTATTCAAATTATAACATCTTGGAGCAAAGCAAGATTTTCTGGGGGCTGCCAATTGTTTCTTTCTTTATAGAGTGTGCTTCTAAAGTCCTAGGTGACAGCAAGGTCCTTGGTCACTTTGTGCCAATTATCTTGAATTAGCTGATGCATGGGGCGCTGCCATGGTTTTTTAGTATTTCCATTAAACTGTAGGAGCAGGGTGACCAGAGCTCTCTGTGTTTTATGAGGGCAGTCAGGGCAGAAAGACTGGCCCTGTGCTTTTCACTGGGAACTTTTCACCTTTGGGAACTGTTGTTTATGTAGCAGCTGAAAAGAGGGAAGGAATCAGGCAATAAGAGACCACACTAGAAAAGTAAATTCAATCAATTAGTAGTTCAAAGCTGCTCTGGTGAACTCCCTCCCCTTTCCTCAGCACAGAGAACCTGAAGTCTTGGGGAGATAGTGGCCGAATGCACAAGGTATCCACCTTAGGAAAGACATCGCTAATCATTAGGTTTTGAGGTGCATTTTACTAGGCTTCTCCCACCTCGCGCTCCATCCTGTTGCCTCGCCCCAACTTTAATTTCAGGCATCTGAAATAGAGCATCTGAGGCAAAGTGGTTTGTATCTGATTTGAAGAGACAGATGTTAGATGATATAGTGGGGTGTGTTAATGCCTCCCATGTCTGCTTGAGAGAAAGAAAAACTAGTGAGAGGATACACAGAGTGGGGTGCTTGTGTGACTGATCTGTTTCAGCATACTAAAGTAGGTCTAGAGGCGGCGTGGGAGAGTTGGTGCAAAAATAAAGTAACTAGAAATAGGCAGATAGCAGCCTGGAGTTCCTGAGTGACCTCGAAAGTGCCAATGTAGTTGTAGTTGACTGCTTCTCCTGTTTTAGAGAAATGACCAAGGAATCCTTGAGCCAGAGTAAGGGGAAAAGATCATAGAATGAGCAAGAAACACCTTTTCTGGCTTAGAAATCCACATCCCCCAGGGAACCAAATGGTTCCAAAGCCCCAGAATTGGCTGGAAAGACAATTTGGAATCTTACCTTGTGGACAAAAAACTAAAAATGATCTAATAAAATGACTCTCTGGCTGAGCGTCAGGTGTCTTTTTGTCTAGTCTTTATTAACAAGTCACTGAATTTTCTTGTGCCTCAATTTCCTTATCTGGGAAATGGAGGTAACACATCCTACTCGTCGTGTGGGTTTGTGAAAATCACACGAAATGACGAATGTGTAGGCGCCTTGGAAAAATAAGTGCTCTACAAATGTTGACTTTAATGTATTTTTATGCCACACTGTTTTGATTGGCATCCTCAGGACCTCAAGACTTCTGCTAAAATTAGTCTTAGCTTCCAGGTAGTGGGGGTGGAGGGAGGAGGAGATCAGATCCCTCCTGCTTTCTCCCACAGTCCTCCAATAGGCCATCTCTCTCTGTACCCACCTCCCTCCCCCAAACCCCTCCGTTATAGCCCTTCATCCCTTGTCATCCCTGTTAGTGATGCTTCTCCTTCCCTTTCCCCTTTCACTCTCAGTTTAGGAGGAGGAGACAGCCGGAGAGAGCTGAGAGAGGCGCGAGAGCGAACGGGGCGGACGGTGTATGTGTGCGAGTTTGATCTTATAAGGGGAGAAAAGAGAGGCAAAAGCAGGGGCTGGAGCAGTGGAAGCGACTGAGAGAACAGCAGCGGCGGCGGCGGCGGCGGCGGCAGGGGCAGCCAGAGCAGCAGCCGCAGCAGCAGCAGCCGCAGCAGCAGCAGCCGCAGCAGCAGTTGCAGCAGCAACAGCGGCCACAGGGAGAGGGAGCTTCTTGTCGAGATTGGGCTCTCCTCCCGGTAGGTTGCGCTGTGATCAGAGCTGCGGGTTGGGATATCGCCCCCCAGTCCCTTCTCCTCCCCTTTCCCTTTCCTTTCTCCTCCTCTTAGCTCCCCTCCTCCCCCCTACGAGCTCCTGGCAGCGGCCGGAAAGCCGAGCGCCTCTCCTCCCGGCCCCAGTCCTGGTGCATGCTCTGCACCGGGAGGCTACTGCAGTGGCGGCGGGCGGCAGCGGCCGGGCGCTGGGCTCCCTCTTCTCATGGAGCGCCTCTAGAAGCCAGACAACGGGGGAAGCTCACAGTGGAGTTGCTGATTTTCTAGTGGAGGAAAGGGTGCGTGGGTATTATTATTTAAAATTATGTATGTATATATTGTTATGTTTTGCGGTTTGGTGCATGGGATCTTTGCTGCCCGAAAAGAGCTCTGGTTTCCGGGTACAAATCTACTGTGATGGCAAGGTGTGGGGGAAACTTTTCACCTTGCAAAGTTGCTTCCCTGTACAGCCGGGAGCCTGAGCTAAGCCAAGCTGCTACCAACGCCGCCGCCAGTCGAGAAGGAGCCTGCTTTTTTCCATTCTGAGCAGCTCAGGGCGTTCATATGGGAAAAGGACATTGCCATTTTGGAGTTGCAAAAGTTTTTGGTTTCTAGGCTAGGAAAGGTGAAAACCTCTGGGAGTGGCTCCAGGGATGCTGAGCACAAACCAGCTGCAGGTGGACTGAAAAGTGCCCCAGCCTGACTGCCCACGCTTTTGTGGCCGGTTGTCTACTGTGCGCGGTTTGGATTTTCGAATGCCTATGGATGCAGTGCACTTGGAGGGGACTAGAGGCGCAAGTTTGGTCGCTTTGCAAGGTGCCGCGAGGCAGCAGGGACTGGGGTTTGGAGATTCCCGGGGGTCGAGACTGGCTCTAGCAAACGCTGCTCTGTGTGTTTCGGCACCTTCTTTCTTTCTTTGCCTGTGATGGTTCGGCAACCGGAGGTTCTAAGTAATTGCCCAGGGTTGGACTTCTTTGAAGGAGGTACTCTTGCTTCTGGGGATGTATGTCTATTCTGGAATAAGAGAGGGAGGAGAAGGTTGTCTTAAGCATCTTGAGAGAGGAAAGGGGGGATGTGCATCATTTTTGGCGCGCGTGAGGGAATGGTGTTTAATTTTAAAAATACACCAAGGGCAGTCTGGGACTGTGCCCCGTGTCTTGACTCGCAGAATCCCCAGCAATGGGTTTGCTTTCTACTTGTTTCCAGCCGAGGCTGTGCGGGAGAGGCGGCTGTGGCTTGCACGCATGGTGCAAGCATGTCTCTTGGGCTATGCGGGGGCACATTTCAGCATTGGCTCATGGGTGGGAGGAGGGTGCTTTATTTTTTCATACGAGGTGGGGGTACTAAGGTGGACGGTTTCAGATATCGGAGAAGGAAGGATTGGACTCGTTTCTCCTTAAGGGAAAAGGGGTGTGCAGCCTCTGCCGCTGCCACGGACTCTGTCCAGTGGGGGTCGCCCAGAGAAAATGCATCTTGCCTGGTTTGGGGAGGGGGTGTAGAAGACAACCCAGGAGAATGGAGGCGGAGGGGGGGGGAAGGGAAACTGTGATAGGTTTAAAAAGAGCTGCTTTTCCCCCTTTCCCTTCAGTTCTCGCAATCCTTTCAGAGGTGGTTAGAAGCAGGTTAGAATTCTTCTTTGGAAGCAACTTTTATTGTTCACTTTCGGGGGGTGGGAGTTGCTCCCGCTTCTGGGATGAGGAGGGAGATTAATGATGGGGTGAGAGGGCAGAATGAGACTTGAGATGGTGGAGATTCAGGAATAGCAGAGGTCCTCCTTGGAAGGGAGGTTGCTTAGGCTGCCGCCGCCTGGGATCTGTGGGAATGAGGGAAAGGAGTCAAGTATGAAATGGAGGGGGCCAAAAATGAGGTAGAATGGAGGGAGCGCAGAAAGCAGGGAAAATCCCGGAGTCTGTTGCTCCTCTTTGTGCCCTGGACAGAACTGGAAGTGGAGGGGGAAGGTGGTCCCATGGAGGAAACTGGGAGAAAGGAGCTGCCACCGCTGCCGCCGCTGCTTCTGCTTTGGACCCCCGGAGCTGATGCAGTGGGAGAAGGGGAGGATAGGACTGAAAGAGATTCGAGCTCCGCTTTGCGCCCCTGCCCGCCTCCGAACGTGGGTGACCACGGTGACACTGCTGGTTCATCAGTCCCTGGGGAACCGAACTGCAGCTCCTGCTGCCCTCGGCGTGTCCACTCTCCCTTTCTCCCCTTCTCCATTCCTCTCTCTCTTCCCCCCTCCTTCCACCCCCATCTACAGGCTCAGTTCAGAGCTACCAATCTTCCTGCTTGGAGTTGCTGGTGATGCTTATTCTGGTGTTTGCATGCCTGCGGGCAGCAGTGGAAGGTGGGGAAAGGAGTTGGAGAGAGGAAGGTGGTGGGTTTGAGATTGAGGAGGCCCTTCCTTAGCTCTCACCCTCCTCTTTCTTCCCTCCCCCTCCCTGCTCCTCCTCTCCCGCCCCTGGGTCTCCGGTGCATTTGTTTTCCAAGTTGGAACCCACTTCCATTTACAAGTGTCAGACAAACGAGCTTGAACCTCCCCCACTCTCCAACCTGACCAGACAGTAGAGGGGGTGGGAGGGAGCAGGCAGGCTAGTCTTTGCTGAGCTTAGAGCTTCGTGATGATCCCACGGGGATCTTGACCAGGTCTGGTTTCTATTCGTGCCCCCTTGATGGTTAAAAAAGGGAAGACTCGAATCTCTGCCACTTTCATCCCTCTTATCCCCCTTCCCCTTTCTTCCTCTCCTCCTCCTCCAAGCGCGGGCTGCTTTCCTCATCCTCCAGTTCAGTGCATTAATTCTGGGGCCAGAATGCCTGTCTTTTCTAAGGGGAACCTATAGTGGTGGGAGGAAAGGGGTGGGGGAGGAGGCTGGTTTGTTCATCACTCTGAATTTGTATCCTCGCTTTGTTGTGAGGATTAGATGCTATGACTGCGTCCTCAACCCCAGCCCAATTAAAATAAATGCACAGAGAACACACGAAAGACTGCAGAATACTTGGCCCCCTTAGCCAGGCAGCAAGGCAAGTTCAATCTCTTTGAAAGGGAAGGCAAGCAGGCTGGCGGGAGGGCATCTAGGAACTGAGGACTTGTTCACAGAGGAGCATTCAAATATAGGACCAACCATTCTGTTTAAGGGAGAGGATTTAGTTTCCTTAGTTATTGAAAGATTCCTTAAATTTTAGCAAATACTTGAATGATGTTTAGGTTTGTGGCATGGAAACTGTACTCAAAGAGCTTGTGTGTGTGTGTGTATTAGTGTTAGGTTTTGCAGAATCCAGGAAATATCGTCAATCCTAGTGTCCCATCTTTTTTTTTTTCTTTGAGCGAGACTTGATTCTTAAATTGGAGCAATTGAACAATGAGAAAAGAAGGAACAGCCAGGAAAGCAGAGCACCATAAAATACAAAGACTAAAAACTTACCCCCCCCACTTTAGAGTGTTGCTGGGCTCTTTTCTGTGCTTCTCCGTTCCCTTCCCCCACCTCAACAACAAAGTCTCTAACATTTTTTGAAAAGAGCAAAGTTATCTTTCTGAACTAAGTTAAATTGAGAAAATTCGATATATATATATGTATATATATATATATTTTAACCATTTGGAAGTTTGCTTCTAAAGTGAATTGGGGGTGATAGCAGCCAAATTTTTATGTACACTGTTTTATGATGAAGACGTTCCCAGACATGTCCATGTCTTCATCTCTGGTGGACACTGAAAAATCCGTATGCAAGGAGACTGTTACAGACATCAAATATCAGTCAAATGTTGGGTTGGTACCATTTCTTGTCTCTGTAACATAGCAATGAGTGTTTTCTGAAGATGACTTAATATCAACCCTTTTCCCAGTGACAGAGACATTTTTGGGGAATTGTAATAGTCAAGATCCAGTCGCTTGTTAACTTGCAATTACAGATGTGCTGAGCTATTCAGAAATAGAATGAGTAGCAATAAACAGAGTGGGTGCCCACTGACCTGTGTGTTATATGATTATTTTTCGAGCCTATAGTTTTTTTGTATTTATTTTTGTTTTGTGTAAAGTGATCCATCTTTGGGCTGCTCACATAAATGTCATGTTTTATCAGGTTGTTATCATCTTTGCATTCCTTGTAAACTTCAGTGTGACCTGCTGTAATCTGGCTGATGAATTAAACCCAATAGAATGAAATAGTCAATTACCTGCCAGTAGTGAGTATTTAGTCATCCCCAGCTAAACTGAAGAGGCTCTTGGTTTGCTATTGTAGGGTTTTGCAATATTAGTAGCATATAACACAAATAGGACAATGGTGACATTATCTTAGGGGCTTGCAGTTAGCTGGGTTCTGCTTTTCTTACCCTGGCTTTGCTCTCCATGATCTGGGCAGCTGGCTTTTTCTTTTGAGGCTGGCTCTTTTTGAGGAGAAAAGGGAAGGAATGTGGGTGCTTGCTCTAGTACTCTTTTTAAGCCATTCCCAGGTCCCTTTTCCTTTTGCTCCTTTACTTGGAGTGAAGAGAGATGTGGCCTGGTATTGAGAGTGATCCAAAAACAAGTAAACGACCCTTCCTCTTAAGGGTTTCCAGGGAGATGGCCAACAATTGCTATTCTTTTTCCCCTCTCAAAAAAAATCAAAGCTATTATACTAGCTTTAGGTCTGGCTTAGGTTGCTCTGTAGTAATAGAAGATGACTTTGACAGGGAAGAAAACCAACAAAAAGATTGTAACCCTGAAGTTGGCCTAGTCTGGAAAAGACTAATCACAATTCCCCAAAGCAGAACCTGTCCCTGACAGAACAGGGAAACAGAGATCATCTGTTGGGATCAGATGGGCCTATCCACCATAATTGATTTTCTTTTGATTGCTGGAAAGGGATCTTGTTTTTCCTGACTTTTATAATAAACACCAGAATTAGAATGGAAGAGGGAGAAAATAATTTGGTGGTGGAAATAAAAGGAGCCCTTATTTTTAGCTCAAACTTCTTCCTTTAATTCTGGCAAGGCGAGACAACCATTTCCCAAGGTTTCTGTCCTCCAAGTTGCAGAAAGATTTTCATGAGATTCAAATCCTAATGTACTATGCCATAGTCTTGTTTTGAGAACTTATTGTGTGCACCATACAATTTACCATTTTATTTCATGCAGTTTTGTTCATTGATTTTCTGTTCATTCATTATTCAACAAACATTTATGAGCTGTAGGGGGTTGATTCCTTGATCTTCTTGAAGAGCCTACAGTTTGGTAAGCCTTCCTTTGGGTCTCTTGATTGCATCTTTCTATGAAGGATTTAAATCGGAAGGTCTTTGAAGCCAGGGACTGTCTTTTGCCTCTTTTTCTATCACCTGCATTTATACAATACCTGAACAAATAGGTACTGCAGATATATATTTTTAAAGTGTTTGTGGATGTTTATTGATTGAAGGACTTAGACCTATCCCTTAGTACATCCTTGAGGATGGGCCAAGTCAGTCAAATAAGCAGCAAGCATTATGAAAGCATCTACAATGTGCTGATGAACACTGTATTAAACTCTGGTGATACAAAGATAAAAATGCAACAGGCCAGGTGCTTACATTGTTTTGGCAGAAACAACAAATACACATAAATAAGTGTATACAAAATAAAAGTACAAATCGATATATTTTGGGGGGAAAGGTCAAGATGTTATTTAGTGATTACTGATAGACTGATTCCCTAGTACCATTGATAGTACCAATTAGCAAACATTTAATAAGTGCCTACATTATTCCAGGTATTGTGTACCAGACTGACTGGACTGTTGACCCTCCTGCTTGCTGGTCTAAAAAGGGGTCAAGGAACAAGCAAATCTGTTTAGCTATTTGTTTTTCAGAAAAGATAGGATATGGCAGGATTCCTGGGGTAAGGCATTTATGATGGCCATGGTAGAAGTCATAAACACACATCCACCTGATCAGATATACTAGAGATGTTATCTTCTAGGGCAGAAGTAGGATTCAGATTTCTTTGTTGGTATTGTTGGTATTATGTAAGTGTCTAAAGTCACATTTGGACTCAGATTTTCCTGAATTTTATACACTGCACCTTCTAGGTGCCCTTCAGGAATCCTAGAGAAATTATAAAGATCAGAGTGGTCTTGAATGCCTAGAAAGCCAACAATTTCTAGGCAAAGAGAACCATAAAGGATTATGAGCAGGAACTACTCTGATCAACCCTATACATAAGCATTTACATGTGTAAGGCACTGTATTGGATGGTCTGGTGATGTTATAAAATCCTTGTGTTATAAAATCTAAGGTTTTGTATCCTCTCTCTTCTTCCTCCCCTCCCCCCATAGTGTTTTAGGATTTTCATATCTTCAATAAAGACTTGTTGATTGATTGTACTCAAGATAATTTTCCAAACAATTTTGAAGGCAACTGTCTTCTTATACTTGGTTTAGCTAAATTAAAAATGCTTTGTACAAATGACCACCCTTTTAATGTGCATTTTAATAATGTATATATAATATATATATGCATATATGTGTATATATATGTATGCACATATATATACACACTTTTCCCCCCTTCTCCCAAATATGTATAGAAAGGATTTCTTTCTTTTCAAGATTACTCTTAGGAAAGTGCCAACTTTCCACTACAAAAAACAATCTGTAGATTAATGTCTTAGATTAAATGTATTGAGAAGAGTATATTTGACACCTATCTAACTGCCTGCAAGGCAATTTCTGCCCAACCAAAATAAGTTATACATTTCACAGCAAGGTTCCAAATGACCTACTGTAGAAGGGGAGTGGAGAGACACACTCAAAAATGACTTAGCTTTAGCTTGCCAAGGATTGAAATGTTTTGATACATTTAAACTTTATTAAGTGAATTGGAGGAAAACTTTAGGATAGATTTGCTGGGTGATGGTAGTCACAGAAGATGGAGAGAACATTTTATAATATAAGTTCAGACTTTTTTGTATTCAATGTAGATGATCTTTCTTCTTCCTCTCTTACCATGAAGGTATGTGAGTATGGAGAAGACAGGGAAGGGATGGAATGGAGTGTGATAGACAATTTTCTACATTCTGTCTCAGAATTCTTAAGTGTGTCTGTATTGGGGTTATGGGGATTGGTACAGGGAGAAGATTAGGGGTAGGAGAAGTATAATAAAGTGTCTTTGCTTTTAAGTAGCAGGAGAAATTTGGGTTAGAATTTAACCTCCGGTATATAAAAATTGTGTGCTCAAGGCTTAGACTTTTTACTTGCCTTATTGACTCTTATTTTTCTCTTCTGCAAAATGAGCAATTTAGACTAAATGTTCTCTTAAACTTTTCTCTCTTTACATCCTGTGAACTGTTTTTAAGAGCCTAGAAGAATTTTCTGGGAAAAAAAGTATATTAACAAATACTACCATTATAGCTGAGTTTTGGCCCTGGATGTCACTGATCATTGATAAGTACTATGTGTTCATTTAGTAGATATACTAATCAGTGATGTGATTTTAGACAGATTGTTTTTGCCTTAATTTAACCATCTGTAAAATGGAAACTGTAATTAAATTTTCCTTATGTGATATAAAAAGTTAGTCTATGAGTCTTACTCTATTGTTATGTATATACACAGACACATACATATATATGTATGTTTGTATATATAGTTAGATATATAGATAAAAAGCTAGGTAGCTATGCTTTTATTTTTGACCAAGTGGGAGTAATTCTTTTTTGGCATTTTTGTAGCACAGTATACATTCCCTTTAAAACACTAGGCTACAAGACTTGCCTATTCTTGAGGTAATAGTGCCACTGTTAAATGACCTGATTAGACCACATTTGAACTATTATGCTCAGTTCTTAGTGAAAGGACTTTGACAAATTGGACTACATTCAGAGGATGGCAACCAATTTTACAGGGAATGGAAATCATGCCAAATAGTCTAGTTGAAGAACCTAATTTGTTGAGTTTGGTTCAGAGAAGATCTTGCTGGGAAATGAAAGTTGTCTTCAAGTATTTGACCTGTTTTGTCATATAGAAGAGGATTTCGACTTGTGCACCTTAGCTCCAGGGCTATTTCATAGAAAGCTGTCCTGGAAGGTAGTGGGTTCCCCTTGTCTACATCTGAGTAGAAGGGATTTCTCTTTCAGCTAACTCAGAGAACCTGTGATTCTGTGAGAATGTTGTTTCCAAATATGAATGTCATCTGTAAGGCACTACTGAATTTAAATCTCTATGGCTGAAGGCAAAACAGATTTGACTCAGAAATCTGGGGAATCCAGTTCCTTTTAGCTTCAGCTTTTCTCCCTCCTTCTTTGTTCTTGAAGTTGCTTACATCCCCTAGGTGGAGCTGACTTGATGTTAGAAGGAAACATTTATTCAGAATTTTCACTCTAAATCACTCCATCACCATCTCTGGCCAATAACCCACTGGGTGCCAGAGAACTGGTGAATAACTTTTGGAAGAGTTTCTTCTTTTCCCAGGACCAGACCTCCCAGGCTTGTCCCCTTCTAATCTCAGATCTATGAGTCAGCTTTGTAACTGACCTGACCCCTAGGATACTAGGGAGGGGAGGACCAGGCAGCTTATTTTAAAATACATTCAGCGCCCAGAACACAGATACTTTATTCCTATACATCCATTTTGCTTCAAATACTCTTGGTCTCCAATTACTCTTCTTCTTCTGATGGATTTCGTTTGCCATATTAATAGTGGCTCCAGGAGTGCCAAGAACAAAATATCCAGTTTCTTGTGGATTCAATTTTTTTTCCTCCTCCATTTCCTCAATGATTTTTTTTTAACTTCTACTCAGTATCATAACAGGTTACCTTGTTTCTGAGCACCGGAGAAAGGTTGTTTTTGGAAATTCACCCATTGCTTCTTAATACTTGTCCATTTACAGCTTGGTTGTAAATTTTCATTTTCTCCCCCCACCCCAACCTTGGAGATGTCAAAGATTAGTACAGCTGTTGAATGAAGCACAGATATGAAAGGTTAACTAAAAATTTAATTGTAGCTTCAGGATGAAAACTAAATCAAATTCCAAACTATCTGATGAAAAAAAAAATCAGCCTCCATGCTATTGAAGGTTAAAAGTGAGCACTCAAGAGTAGCTATTAATGTATTACATTTTGAAATAAACTCTCAGTTATTAATACTACTAAATATCCCTGAATATTACTTAACACTTCTAAATATCTGAGCACTTGCCAAGATAACGAAGATTAAATTTAGTGACAGATGTGTTTAATGACAGTATAAATGTCAGTTATATGTATCATTAGATAACTTTAGGCATTAAAAAAGCTGCATTAGAACACTTGTGGGTGGTATGGAGAGGCTCCTGTGAGAGTGGAAGTATTGATTGAATGAATGTAATGTTATGTTGACTTTTCAAGTTGAAATATATGATTAATATTTTGGATATCTGAGGGCTATTTTTAAGACTGTGGTTTGGAATTCTCAGTTTCCTCTTAAGTGGAGGTTAAATAATGGGAGTTTCTGCTATGATTGGCTGGATTTTAGGTTGAGCAATGTGTTATATGATTCATGTGGCATGATCCCATGCCAAGTTGAGAGTTTAACTGTTTCTTTATCAATAGAACCTATCTTTTCAGATTTTTATGGCAGAGATGTAACTGCTCAACCAATCATGGGCCAAATGAAAAATTTGAACAGGGCCAATGGAGAGACTAGTGTAGAAGTCTTTTCTAGGATTCATTTAAAAATTAAAAAGAGAGAGACAAGTTTTTAAAGAAGATGTCCCAGACTTCTGTATCTGTTTGGATAGCCTCTCTGGAGAATTTGGTACTTACCCAGTCAAATTTCTCTAGCATTTTAGAGTAGTGATTAAATTGAACACTATTTCCGGTATTAAATATAATTAAGAGATTTTGAAGTCTCGTGTCTACATAGTCAGATGTAATAGTAAATGTTATAATTAGATGAACCAGGATTTGGATTTATTAACAAGATTTATTAACACAAGGTCTCTCTTGTGGCATGTTTCACTCATTAAAAGCTCATAGTGCTTGTATCATTTTAGCCATTGAAACCTGCCTATGTTCCAGCTTGTTCTTGATCACCATGGTTTTTTTTTTTCTTTTTCCTGGTTTCTTGAAAGAGGAGAGAGAGAAAAAAGTCTAAGAACTTATATAACATCTACTAACTACCATATGCTTTACAAATTTTCTCTGATTTGTTTCTCACAACTTTAAGAAGTTATGTTATTTTCCCCCATTTTCAGTTGAGGAAGCCAACACAAATACAGGGCAAATGACTTGTCACACCGTTAGGAAGTATGTGAAACTGAATTTGAACCGAGGGCTGCTCCAAGGCTATCCATTTAGCCACTTTGCCTGCTTTTTGACTAGTAGTCACCTGTTTAGGGTCACTCCCACTTAGCTGTTGTTCCTTCATCCATACTGCTTGTTTAGCACTTTAATAAAGTCTATAGGTCCTATTAATATGTTATGTAGAAATGGTTGATCAGTGTCATCAGAGACAATGATTGATCTCATTGCCTCTGGAGAGTGAGAAGCAGGAAATGAGATGATTTTTACCTTTTTGGTTTTTTAGGGGGAGGGCATGAGGCACTTAAAGTAATTTGTGAGGAATTTGTTTCCTAGTTATGCCCATGCAATTTATGTCTGTGTATCCCAGACTCACTTATGTTTTGTAGTGGTTTAGTGGAAAGAGTATGAGACCTGGAGCTCAAATCCTGCTTTATATATTTGTCAGCTATGTGATTCTGGGCAAATTACTTAACATTGCTGTGCCTCATTTTCTTCATCTGTAAATAAGGTTAATAGTAATACCATAAACCTTACATGTTTGAAGAGTATATGTAACACTTTGCAAAGCTGAAAGCAATTAAAATATATCTTGTTATTATTATTTTTATTACTGTTATGACTTTGACCACTATTTTTCCTGTGAAAGCTTTGTGAACCTCACATCAATTTCAGGCAAATATATGTTACCTCAGATTATTTGTGAGAAAAATATCAACACCTATTTATATCATATAAAAACCTTATGGAGTAGGTAGTTAATTCAAGTGTTTCATTTTTACAATATGAGACATTGACACTTTAGGCTTGGTAATTATCAATCTAAGAAGAGAAATTTGGAACTTGAGCTTAGAATTCTGATAAGTCCAGTGTGCTTACTGATTTGCAACATTGTTATTTGTATATTAACTCTACATGGAAATAGGACTCATCAGGATAGAGGGGGTTAACTGTAATTAGGAAAATTTGATCTGATTCTTGTAGAATGTAGCATAATTTTTGTAGCTGACATTTATATAGTACATTATACATCTTATCTCATTGCAGGCACTACCTCCATTGTACAGAAGAGAATAATGAGGCTCACAGGCCTTCAGTGATTTTTTCATTGTTCCATGAAAATAAATATTAGAGGCAAAGCATGAATACACAAACAGAACTTTTGTAAAATTGTATATTGAAGCTTTACTTTTCCTGTAGTTATGCAGATTGCAAATGTCAGAGATAGATTTTGAACCCAGGTCTTTCTTCCTGACTTCAAAGGACCTGATGGACTACACAGAGAGGATCCTATGGGGGGGGGGTCAAAAAAGTTTAAGTATTTATTGCTTTCCAAAGTGTATTTGATGATTATAAATACTGAAAGAGCCATGTAAATTGATACTGTAATAATTTGAAAATGTTTCAACAAAGCCAGGAAGGAAAAAAAAACAAAATATTTTTTTCATAGACTCCCCAAAGTAATTGTCACTCAGAATTATAGTGTTAAAATGACTTTGGGCTACATGCATTATCAAGGACAAATGTTAATTGGAAAGCCCAATTTATGAGATTTCTTATTTTTTCACCTGCCTAAGTTTATTTCTTACTGAGAATTATTTAAGCTAATTTAGCTTCCCATATTTGAGGTAGGTCTGGCAGATCATCCATAGTCCACTGAAACTAAGAACATTGCAAAGATGCTAGCTTTTCGGTACCCAGTAATATTATGGGTATCCATGCTTTTCTTTGTGAAATATAGTAAGAGACAACCACATCAGCATTTAGTACAGTGTTGGGATGGTTTCTAGACTAAACTAAATGTATGTATTCCCTGTTCTGCCTAAAGTTTGATTTCCCAAATGTGAGCTACATGGGTATCCCTAGACAAGAATTTAGTATCACAAATTTACAGCTGGAAGGGATTTTCGACAATGTTTACTCCATCTTACTTCTCCACTTCATTTTACAAATTGGAAAATGTAGGTCTATAGATGGTGTAAAGTGATTTTGTCCAAGGTCACAAAGGGTATAGAAATGAAAAGAGTGTGATTCGAACAGAGACCAGAATCTCTGATCCTGTTGGGTTTTTTTTCCCTTTTTTACCTCTACTACATTGCACTGTTATAAATTTATATTTGACTATAGGTTAGAGATAGAAATTGTTATAGTGATGATATGGTTCACTGAATACAGCAGGGGTTCAAAAGTGCTATGATATGAGAATGGTGATACCTTTCTCCTTAATCATTTGTTAATGCTTTCCCCCCATCATTGAAGTCATGTATGCTATGTCAGGGTAGCCTGGGTGAATATTTGACAATATAGGTGATAGAATTATCGAATTTGAAGTCTGAAAGGGGACTTGGCAGATATCTAGTTCAATCCATACACAAAAGGAATTCCAGCTCTAAGAAACAAGACAAGTACTCATCCACCCTCTACTTGGGGACCTCCAAGAAGGGAGGTAGATAAGGGAGGAAGTATGGCATGGTGAAGAATTGGTGAAGTTTTCCTGGAATCAGGAAAACTTGCTCACTTCTGATGCACTTTCCTGGGTGACTTTAGGCAAATCTTATGTCCTATCTACTCTATAGTTTCGTCACTTGTAGTAATACTTGTAGTGTCTCCCTTGTTGTAATACTCAAGAGAAATTTGGTTGTTGTAATACTCAAGAGAAATAATGCACATGAGACACTTGGCAAACCTTAAAGTGACATGTAAATATTATTTTCAGGTGAAAGTAGCTACAAGTGGTAAAGCTTTTTTGTCTCTGAAGAATTAGAAATGAGCATCACTCAGAAGTTGCGAAAGAGATATGTGCCCGCTGCAATATAATCATTAATAAACTACAAAGAAAAAAATAGTTTATTTTTGGAGCAGCTATCTAGTATAGTGGATAATAGTATAGTGGGTAGAGGACTGGAGCTGGAACCAGGAAGACTCATGTTCTTGAGCTCAATCTGGCCACTGATACTTACTAACTTTGTGATCAGGCCAAATCATTCAGCTCTGTTTGCCTTGGTTTCCTTACCCGTGAAATGATCCAGAAAAGAAAATGGCAAACTACTCCAGTATCCTTGCTAAGAAAACCCAAAAGAGGTTGCAAAGTGCCATTCATGACTGAAAAATGGCAGAACGACAACAGCAACAATGCCAGCAAGTACTAAAAAAAAAAAAAAAAAGATAGATGATGGGGTCTTTTTGAGAAGGAGGAATAGGGACAGTGAAGTGTCACAGTGTATACAGCCCTGACCCTAGAGTCAGGAGGCCCTAAATTCTAATTTGGCATCAGACATTTATTGGTTGAGTGACCCTGGACAAGTCCCTTAACCATGATTCTCCTCCCTAAAACAAAAAAAAAACAAAAAAAAAAAAAAGAGGGAGGTATAATGGATGGAGGGCTCATGTACTCCCCTGATGTTCTTAAGAAATGGGGAAGTATAGAGAAAGGCTTTTTTATATGGGTTATATCTATGGAAGCTTACTATGTTGGAAATTAAAACTGATAAAAGATTATTAGTGATTTATTTAAAAGCAATAATAACAAACCATTATATATTAATGTGATTTTTAAGCAGAGGTTGCTGTTATAGTGAGGATATTTTTTAGGTAAGTATTGTAATAGATGGCCACTTAGGGTTGTTTCTAGCTTTGAAATATTACAATTATGTGAAATACCTTCCCATCCTCTACCATCTTGCTATTAACTTCAAGAGAGAACTGTCAGTCCCAAAAGATGCCTTCAATGAAAGAAGAAAGAACAATAACCGAAATTATTTCTCCTTTTAAACTTCCTGATTGGGCAGCTCTTTCTAGCTCAGTAGTCTTTTGAAAAAGGCTTTCAGTATGTATTGAATCCATACTGCACAGTATAGCTAGACTTGGATAAATTGCAATTTCTGTTATTGGAAGGAATATTCTCATGGATCTTTTTGAGCCTGTATGTATGCATGTGTGCAGGTATATGTGTATGATAATGATAACTGTAAGGCAACTTATTTTATTTTCTCAGGATTGTTTTATAACTCTAGAAATAACATGTGATGGGTAAGTGTTTTAGAAAGTAGAAAAACACTTATCAAATTTAAGTAAGGCATGATTATTTTTCTTGTAAAATCAAGACCATGGACTGAGAAGATAATCTAAGGCTAAAATAGATGATGTTGCTAAATGATCATTTATTTCAGTGGTGTCAAACTCAGGTGGAAACAGGACCACTCATCCATAAATAAGGATTCCTGCTGGTTGCAAAATGACTTTGTTTTAAATATATTAATATTTATGTTTTACTACATTTTACTTATTTTGTTAAATATCTCTCAATTATATTTTAACTTGGTGTCAACTTCATTGTTAGCTGCATGTTTGACACCATTGGGCTAGTCACTTGGGTAATTCTTGATCACTTTGGCCACTTGATCACTTTCCTTGAGAGTATAAATTCCTTTTATTCCCAAAATGCCTTTAGCATGCCATTAAGGACCATCTTATTTAGCTTCACTAGGTCCCTTTCAGGAGGATAGGAACAATAATATAGTTTTACTCTGAGAATGGGGAAATAATTTAAGAAGTTTACCACAATTGCCCTGTTTTTGAATGCATGTTTGAGCAACCCACTTGTACTAGCATTCTGGAGTTTAGACACATATGTTTCTGAAAATTTGCAGTCAAATCTTTTGCTGGGAAATCAAACCTTACTTTAAAATCACTGGGAGAACTGACTCTTTAAAGCACTGAAAATATGTTTACAAGATAAAGGATGTTGTTAGAAAAGCTATAATTTTCCAGGAGATAATACCTTTAAAGTTCATCAAGTTCATTCATTATAATAGCTTAAGTGTTATAGATGTTATTATATCCATTTTACAGATGAGAAAATTTATCATCAGTCATATTAAGTGATTGGTGACAGATTTGGATCCAGGTCTTCAGACTGTCTGATGTGCCTTCCTGTGTACAAGGGATGGGGAATCTTTTTTTCTGCCAAGGGCCATATTTATATCATTTTGGACCGTACAAAATTATCAACTTGTAGAACTCATGCAGTGGGAGTAGTTGAATCTACCATTGTCTGTGGTTCATTATAGAGTTGATTTTTGCAGGACTCACTGGCTAGAGATTGCTCACCCCTGTACTATACCAGAGTGCCTTTCTCCCTCCCCACCCCCAAACTTTCTAATGTAAACAAGTAAGTGACACACTGAATAAAAATCTGGGCCTAGTATCAGAAAAACCCTAGTTCAAATTTAGTCTCAGGCATTAGTTGTGTGACCTTGGGCAAGCCACTAAACTCCTTTTTGCCTCAGTTTCTCCTTCCAGGGTTGTTATGAGGATCAAATGAGAATAATTGCAAAGTACTTAGCAAAATGCTTGGAATGTAGTAAGTATTATATAAATGGTAGTTAATATTACTATTATTGTTATTATCATTAAATAATTGTCCCTCCAGGGACATAGTCTATTTGTTTTGTAAATTTGGAGGAAGATGAGTAGACCATGTAGGTATGGTGTTTTCAGCAATAAAGAACCTCAAAAAATGTAACAATATTTGCTTTATTTTAACATTGTTGAGGGAAAAAATGTTTAGAATCCAGTAGTATAGTTTTAGCTCTGTTTTCCAGCTAAAGAATGGAGATATAATTTAAGAGGTTTACCACAATTGCCCTGCTCACAGGGTCAATGAGGCTTCTTGCCTAACAGTATCTTCTCTTATTGGTTCTTAAATGGCTGAAGGTCTACCACTGGAGATGACTTGTTTTGATTTAAAGTTGATCTTTGTCCTAAATAAGCATACTGCAGAGATGGGTAACAAATTCTTTTACCTTATTTTAATGTGAATGAATGGATCAGATTCTCTTTTTTTTTTATTTTTTTTAATAAAGCTTTTTATTTGCAAAACATATGAGTGACCTTTCAACATTGACCTTTGCAAAAAAACTTTTTTTTTCCCAAGCTTTGCCTTTCCTACCCCCCACCCCCCACCCCTAGATGACAGGTAATCTAATACATGCTAGATAGGATTAAATTAAAGCAGCTGTCCCACCTTTACCCTAAACAGACCTCACACCTTTAAAAAAAAATGAATAAAAAACCAAAAAGAGCTCTCACCATAGACAACTTTTATGGAGAGAGCGAAGAACAGACCTCAAATCCTGAGGCCCCTAAAGGTAAAGCAACTCCAGAAAAAGCCTCAAAGAGAGACATAAATTGGTCTCCATATCACAAGGCTTTCTTTGAAGATTGCATAAAAAATCTTAAAAGAGAGTTAGAAGAAACATGGGGAAACGAAATGAGATCACTGCAAAATAAAATAGAAAAAATGGAAAAAGAATGCAATGAACAAAAAAATGTAATTGGTCAATTGCAAAAGGAACTAAAAACAGTAACTGAAGAAAATAAGACATTAAAAATTAGAATCGAACAATTGGAAATGAATGACTCATCAAGACTTCAAGAATCAGTTGACAAAAACAAAAAAAAAAGATTCTCTTCTTTTAACCAGTTATGAGGTTAAGGCAGATAATGAAGATAATGGCACTATTTGGGAATATGGGAGAGGACATAAATGAGGAGCATGAAAAGGGGAATTTGTCACTTAAAGGATAATGTTATAAAATGAGCATTTGTTATGTACCTGATGAATGCATTCAATTCTTCTAGGTACTTAGAGAAAGTTAATGATAGATAACATATGTTCCTGTCCTCATAGAGCTTTCTATTTGGTGGGGTGGGGAGAGAGGGATTAAATGGAGATAGGAACAAATTATTGTAATACACATTCGAATTATGGGCATAAGAAAGGGAAGAAATACTATGAGTATGGGGGATATGGGGAAAAGATTGTCATTAATTTGGGGATAATGAGAGAAAGAGAGAGAGAGAGAGAGAGAGAGAGAGAGAGAGAGAGAGAGAGTATATTTAA
>JAJPUD010008680.1:35293-52946 GCA_023553655.1 Myrmecobius fasciatus | reverse complement strand
ATATATATATATGGACACACATTTGTGTATACAGTTGTCATATTTAAATTGGGATCTGAATGAATTATGGCATGCCAGTAGACTTGAGATAGGTAGGAAAATATTTCTGACATAAAACAGTATAAGCAGAGTATGGGGTTGGAAATGGTGGAACAATTTAGGGGAACAGCTAATAGTTCACTTTGGGTGGAATACAGGGAATAATGGTCAAGGGAAAGTCTTGAATGCTTAGATAAGTAGTTTGGCCTTTATTCAGACTAGTAAAAAGTCATTGAAGTTTTTTGAGCAATGGAATTAAAATGAGCTGATCTATTCATTTTCTGAATTGGGGGTACATGAAAAGTTTCCATCCTCTTAATTTTTTCTTAAATTATCTGTGTTTATTGAAAATGACTTCAAGGTCCTTTAAGTTATTACAGTCTGAAATTAAACTGTAGGTATCAGATACCACAGGGAGTAAGCTGGTTTTCACAGGTGGCTGTCAACAAGATAAACTGAGTTGTAAACAGTTATCTCTAGGGACTGTCACAAACCAAAACCAGGTCTGTAGAGAATGATTTTGCAACCAAACTATGAAGTAAATATGCTCATTCTGTCAAAAGGACCCTATGATGGTGGCGGAGAGAAGGAGGAGGTACGATTTTGAGGCTCATTCAGGGTATTTAGAATTGACAGTGTTGGCTTCTTAAGTGGCATCTGGTCTGCCTCTGGTGCTTGTGCCTGTGCCTTCTGACTGGTTTCAGAAACTTCTGCACCCAATTCATAATAATTTGGGTGGTTATGTGAAGGGTCAGCCTGAGAGTCACCATATGGGACAGATATGTATACTCCTGCCCCATTTGATAGATGAATCACAACTGGAAGATTCTGTTTGGCTCTCTCTAGGAACTTAATCAACCAGCCATCTTACAACAAAATCTCATTAATACACCATTTGTAGGAGTGTAAGAAGTTTATAATACTCTTAATTTCTTATTAAATGATCTATGTTGATTGAAAATCGACTCAGAGACACATTAACTGGAGTTCATAGCAAGAGTTTTCGTTTTTCGCGACTAATGAGGCTTTACTGTTTTGGGAATGTGCTCATTGTTTGACATGTGAGCCGATGAGAGAAGAAGGGGATCTTATTTCTGGAGGTGTTTGCTGAAAATGAGAAGATGATGAGTTTAAATTCTTTTCTCATGCTCCTTTGTCTTTTAGGTTTGTGTGATTGTTTTCCACCTCGCTTTCTTCGGGCATGCTATGTGCATGCCACAAAGCAGATGCAAGAGTGAGGGCACATAGGGGCTGGTAGAAGCAAATGTAAATCCCGTTCTTTCCCTATTAACTCATGAGGCCTGCTGAGCAGCAAGCGGCAGGCATTACCAGACACTTAATTGTGTGCTAGGTAAGCCTGGCACAGCTCCAGCATCCTGGTGAAGTGAGACTTGCGCTAATCAGCTGGGATATACTGCATGTATTGATTAGACTTGAATTTTTTTTAAAAAAATAAGAAACCCTTACTAATAATGGGAAAGTAATTGAGAGTAATTAAAAAGGCAGAGAGTTAATTTAGAGTTCTTTAGATGAAAGGGCATTTTTATCCCTTGCTTCCATGTAAATTTCCGGGTAGACTGGAGCACCTTATAAGTATTGTATCTCAAGGGTAGGATGGCAATCATTTTTCAACTGGAAGATGGAGTAAATGGGCATGTTATATGAATGAAGGATGTGGGCACCAAGTTCCAGCAGTTTCTTCTTGTGGCACTTCACTATTGGAAGTCCAAATTACCGTTATGCAGACTGTATGGACCTTATCTTCCTTCCTCCCTTCCTCCCTTCCTTCCCTCCTTTCTTTCTGTCTTCTTGCCTTCCTTCTCTTCTTTTCCCTCTCTCTCTCTTGCCCTCTTTCTCCTTCTCTTCCTCCTCTTCTCTTCTCCTTCTCCTCTTCTTCCTTTTCCTCTCTCTTTCTTTCTTTCTCACACACTCTCTCTCCCCGCTCCCTTTCTTTCTCTACTTTTCTTTCCTTTCTTCCTTCCTTTCCTCTTCCTTTCTATTTCTACAGAGGCCTTTCTTTACCTCCCAAGTGCCTCCTTTCCATTATTTTGTATTTAGTTTATACATACACATAAAAATATTCACTTATGTGAAGGAGAGAATAGGCATATATGTAGCACTTACAATGTACTAGGCACTTTGCTGATAAGTGCATTGCAAATATTGTTTCATTTGTTTCCTCTGATAATGTTTTATTATTTATTGTATCCTTACCATCTACCATAGTTCCCGGCAAATAATAGGCACTTAATAAATGCTTATAGATTGATGATTGATTTCTTGTCCAGTTTCATCAGCTGATATTTTTGTTTGCAATAGTGTAGGGTTTCCTGTTGGGTTAGATGACAATTTTTTTAAGGGGACATTATAGCAATTCCCCCATTTTTTAAACTTTTATAATAATTGGCATTATGGTCCCTTAGGGATAGCTAACTGGTAAAATGAATTGAGTTCTCAAATTTAGTCTTAGACACTTACTAGCTGTGTAATTCTTGGCAAATTGCTTAAGCCTGTTTGACTCAGTTTTTTTCATCTATAAAATGAGCTGGAGAAGGAAATGACAAGCCTCCTCCAGTATCTTTGCCAAGAAAACCCCAAATGAGGTTACAAAGAGTTGGACACTACTTAAAATGACTGGCCAGCATGGACATAACCTACATTAATATTTTTCCCTCTTTGGCTTGTCTTCTCTCCTTTCCTACCTCTCCTTTCTTTCTCCTTCTCATGTTCTTCTCAGAACCTGTGTTCTTGCCCTCATTTATGAACCTCTAGTTTTAGTTTACAATAATATGTTCAGAAAGGAGGAGTCAGTGACAGCTGTAGCAACCCCCGAAAATCAGGAAGCTTTTCTTCCCAGTTCTAGTACAGTGTTGTCTCCAGTAAGTGTGATTTAGCCTTGTTCTAGGGCAGTGTGATTTGCTATTCCCTCTCCAAATCAGCTTGCCCTCCAGTGTCCTGCTTCTGTTTATCTGGAATCGAATCACCTAGGGAGAACAGAGCTTTTTCCATCTCATGAACAGAGCTTTTTCCATCTCAAAAGAAGAAGTGTGCTAAGGAACTCTGTGCTGTGCTGTGTGTGTGTGTGTGTGTGTGTGTAAGATTCAGTAATTACTTATTTTTCACAGGTGATAAGGTTTCATCAGGCATTCTCCTAGAAAGCTGAGACAAGCGACTTATTTTTGCTTAAGTGGTGGTTTGTCCATTCATTCATAAATCTTATAGTGGTATGCAAATATGAGTTACTATTTTTCATTTATTCAACTTGTCAGGGATATGGTAGAGGGGATTCCTGCTTCAAGCTTCATCAGATCATAGAAGATTATAGAATCTGCAGTAGACTTCACTGTCATAGACTTGTCTTGCACAGCCCTCAAGAGCAGAACTAAGGGCATAAGGTGTAGCTGCAAAGAAAAAAAAAATAGATGCTTGGTGTTGGAAAACACACCAAAATAATTAGAAGTGTGCAGAAGCAGAATGGACCACTTTGAGAGATCATGGGGCTTCCCATGCATAAACTGGGTTATGTGGTGGATTAGATTTGTGTTCATAAAAAGCTGGCTTTTTAAGTGTCTTCTTTTATTTAAGTGTCTGACTTTAAGTGTCAGAGATTTCATGATTTTTGTGACTGTGATCTGGTCCAGTCCCCTCATTCTGTAAAGGAAGAAACTGAGGCTCAAAGAAGTTTTTTTTTTTATGATGACTTCTAACGAAGTGATTTAGTTCCAATTCAAAGGTTCTGTGGTCTTATTATTAATATATATTGAGACTTCTATATATCTAGTGTGGTATGAATTGCTGTGTAAGGTACCGAAGACATCAAAGTTATAGTTCCTCAATGATCATTGAGCATCCAGGTAATAGACACAGAAGATGTTTTAAATAGTAATATAAGATAGTATGTCTCCATGGATGCTCATCTTCTCATTCCTGACTTTCTGTCTAAAATTTTACCTTTTATGGGAAACCTGTTCTGATCCTCTTTAATACTACAACCTTTCCTTGGTTGATTATTTACAATTTATTCTTACTATAGCTTGTTTGTATAGAGTGGTTTTCATGTTGTCTCCTCTATTAGATGATGAGTTTTATATTCATCTGTAGGCATATAATAAATGTTCTTTAACTGATAATATATATTATATATCTAAATGAATTATACAGATGGTGTAGTAGTTGCTAGAGAAATATTTGTTCCATTCCCCTTCCCTTAAATACTAGAATAGGGGACTCATTTTCTTTTTTGGTATTGGAAACAGGTTGAATGTGTGTCAAACCTATGTAATAGGAAACTTGTCTAAACAGATGTATTGAGGATGGATTGGATAAGAGAGTAGCCTGATTTAGGAGGCAATGGGAGAGAGCTTAACTAGGATAGTGGAGTGTGAAGAGAGCTGGAGAGATGGATGTGAGAGATACATGGAATCAGTAGGATTTAGTAGTTGATTGATGTGGGGGTTAAATGGGACAAAAAAGTCCAAGACTACTGTGAGGTATTTTCAAAGTGTTTCTCATATTTCAAAGACTCTTTGTTAAATAGTGAACTCCTTCAGTGTGTTTAAACTATGACTATATTTAGAAAATGTCTTTGTACACTTAAAAGTCCAGAAAACAAATCTGTATACACTGAATATAACTACAATTTTAGAGCTGGTCCAACTCTTTCTTTCTACTACTACTCTTTTTCCTACTCCTATTATTACTCTCCTCCTATTATTATTTGCTACTAACCATTACTACGAAAACGACTGTAATTACTACTAATACCCCCATTATTATTACTACTACAGTTACCACCACCACTACTCCTACTATTCCTTCTCTTCCTCCTCCTCCTCTTCCCACTACAATGATAACTACTACTATTATTATTATTATTATTATTATTATTACTACCACTACTATTGAAATCATCACTACTACTACTACTACTATCACTACCATCACCACCATTGCTATTGCTACTACTGGCTAGCATGACCACCACCACTACTACTCCTAATGATGTTTACAATGGCTAACATTTATATAGCACTTACTATGTGCCAGGCACTAGGCTATGTGTTTTCCAGTTACTATCTCACAGCAACCCTGAGAGATAGGGATGATTATTTTCCTCAATTCACAAATGAGGAAATTGAAAGAAGTATAGCTTAATTGATGTGCTCAGGGTTACACAGCTAATTCCTGACATTTACACAACACCAGCACATGGATGAGGTTAGACTGATATAATCTTGGGCTTTTAAATTTTTTTTTTACCTTGATTTATTTGGAGTGAAGTTATTGTTTTTTTAATTATGTAATATAGATTATCTAAAAGAAAATGCATTTAAATGCTCCTAAAATGCTAAACAGAGTCCTGTCTGAGATTAGGTGATTTGCCCAGGGACAGAGGCATAGCTAAGTCTAGACCCCAGGTATTTTAATTCTGTAATTCTAGTGCCCGTTCCATTAGACTTTTTTGTATTTGGAAGCTAATACATACAGTGAATTATTTTTGCAAAGGTGATTTTTCCTATTACAAATCACTTTTACTGAGCTAAGTTACTAGTTGTCTAATCACTTTGGGTAGTGTTGATACTATACATTATTCAGTCATCAAAACCTGTCTTTTCTTAATTATTGCATGTTATTGTAGAAGGAATACTGGACTGAGTTAGAAAAGTTGGATTTAATGCCCCTGCTCCTGGCCTGGCAGTGTAACTTTGAGAAAAAACAGTTCACTCCTCAGGGCTTCAGGTTCTCTTCACTAATGAAATCATTGGTTTGAATAGGTGATCCTAAATCCCCTTCTGTGAATTCCAGCAAATAGTTGTAATGATTTGAGTCAGTGCAGACACTGCCAGCCAGACCCTTCTTCAAAATAGGTATGAATGCATGGTCTACTGGAAAAGGTCAGTCAGGCATCAAGCATTGATTAAATGCCAAACATCATCCTAAGCACCAGGGATACAAAGATAAGGGAGCAGAGTTCCTGCCCTCAGGAAGCTCCCATTCTAATGAAGGAGACAGCCTATAAATAACACAAGATTATTCAAGGTTGATGGAACATAATCCCAGGAACTGTAGCAGATGGGAGAAGCCCAGGATTCTAAACCCCACCTCTGCCATTTACCAATTGTGTGACCCCACTGGGTCTCCATCTGGGTTTCTTCATCTGTAAAATCAACAGGTTTGGGATTATACTCCCTACAGTCTGATCTAGATCCAAAATCAATGCCTTGGTCAGATCTTGATCAGTGTCATTTTACGATTGATGGGCCATGATCCCCCTTGGGGATTCTTTTGGAATCTAGGGTATATAGCATGAGGGTACTGAGGCAGGATTTTGAGGCCAATGTTACTTTCTGACTCAGGCTGCTCATCTGACTTAAATAACAAGGTGGGAAATAAACCATAGAAAATTTTCATTTGCTTGATTGTGAAATTCATTTGCATAAGACCTTTGTCTCATAATTAACCCATGACTTTGGACAGTGATTTTTCTGTCTTTTCTCCAGGATCTTGTTCAGAAGGAATGATTTAAAAAATGTTAGTGCTCTGTAAGGACACTTTTTAGAAATACTCATTTTATAGTATGAAGTTGCCTTGTTTTCTTTACTAGGTACCCTTGGAGCCCAAAGGACAATTAGAGACTCATTCCTTTTTTTTTAACTGAAAATCTCAAAAATTTGCACAAATTTATTGATGAAATAGACATCAATTCTCTAGACCTTGAGAGTAGGGTTCTGTAAGTGATCATGTTGATAATTTAAAGCTGTGCAAATATTATATTGATTATGTCAATATAATAAAAATAATACTATCAGAATTAGTTCTCGTATTTTATATTATGCTTATAGAATTACCAAATGGATACTTTAGAGAGCTAGATGAAATCATAACTCAATTAATTTGGAGGAACAAAGTCTAGAATATTAAGGAAAATAATTTTTAAAAAGGAGGGAATGGAAAGTAAATAGCATTTCAAGACCTTAAACTATATTATAAAGTAACAATTATCACATCCATTTGGTAATGGTTTGAAAATAGAAAAATTGATAAAGACTACACAGGGAAGAATCAGAAATAATGGAATTTAATACACCAATGTTTGATGAACTCCTACCTATGAAAGAACCCCACGTTTGATAAAGAAATGAAGGGAAAACGGGAAAGCAATTTGTCATATTCCACAAAAATTCTTGGATGTATGACCAAAATATTAAAGATCATACATTGAAAAAGTAGAAGAGAAGCAGATCAGATTCCTTTCAGTAGGGACTGAGTTCTTAGCCAAATAAGGAAGAGACAATTACAAAAGATAAAATAGATAATTTTGATTATGTGAAATTGGAAAAGCTTTTGCACACAAAAAAATTAATGCATGTAGTTAGAAAAGAAGTGGACAATTGAGAAAAAAAAAACTTTATTTCAGATGTCCGTGATAAGAGATCAACACAAAAATATAATAATAAAAAGTTATGTCTTAGATAAACTCAAATATGAACAAAAATATTTGAAAACTGTTAACCATATAAAAGAAAGCTTCACATCACTAATAATAAGAAATGCAAATTTTACTTCACACCCTGCAAACTGGCAAAGATGACAAAAAATGGGAAGATGTTGCAGAGGCTATGAAGCTTACACTAAAGTGTCATTGGTGGGACTGAATTATTGTAGCCCGGCTGGAAATGAATCTGAAATTATTCAAATAAAGTGACTAAATTGTCCACATCATTGACCTAACTATATTATTTATATATGTATATATATATATATGCATACATATATATGTATATATATATATAATTATTTGTTTACTTTGTATTTTTATATGCGCTTATTTCCTCAGTTAGAATGTGTAAGGGTTGTTTCATTCTTTGTACTTGTGTCCCTATAACTTAACACACAGTTCTTAATGCAAAGTAGGAACACAGTAAATATTGTAGATAATATAATCTAGATTTAATGATAACTTATATAGTGCTTTAATATTTGTAAAGTGCTTTATATATATATTATTTCATTTGATCTTTACAACTGTGAGTTAGTTATCCCCATTTTTACAGATGAGGAAATGAAGTTGTGAGGCTGAATTTGACTCAACTCTAGGTTTTTGCCACCTAGTTGCCTTGATTGCCTAGATGCTACTGGTAGGCAGGTCATTGACAAAAAAAAGAAGAGTTCCATATACACCAAAGTATTTATAGAAGCAGTTTTTGAAGTAGCAAAGAATTGAAAGCAAGGTAGATGCCTGCCACTTAAAAATGGCTAAAGAAATTGTGGTACATGAATGTATTGGAATATTACCATGGCATAAAAAATGAGGATGATGATGGGAAGGAAGAGCTAAGTAAAGGTAAGTGGCTCCTTTCCAGGACTGTACACTTTGATAATGAGGTTGATACACGATCAAGCTAGCTCAGTGTTTGGGAGGCTTTGAAGGAAAGTGTAAAACAGGAGAGGTATTAGACTAACTACCAAGGTCTACAGAGTCATTGTGCTGACCTCTGTGAAACTTGGATAGTTTACCAGCACCGTTCCAGGAAACTGGATCGCTTCCATTAGAATTGTCTTAGGAAGATTCTGAAGCTCACCTGGCAGGAGAAGGGACCAAACACTGAAGTCCTTTCTTGAACTAAACTGCCAAGCATTCCAACTCTACTGCTGAGAGTGCATCTCTGTTGGGCTGGCTGTGTTGTTCAGATGCCAAATTTATGCTTGCCAAAAAGACTATTTTATAGAGAGCTCACACAGGGCAAGTACTCACAAGGTGGTCAGAAAAAGCCACACAAGGACACTCTCAAGGTCTCTCTTAAGAGCTTTAGAACTGATTGTGTGACATGGGAGACAGGGCATAGGACCACCCAATAAGGTGTGCCCTCATCCGAGAAGATGCTGTGCTCTATGAGCAAAGCAGGACTGAATTAGCTCAGAAGAAACCTGAGATGCACATAGAGAATCCACCCCCAAATGTTCACGGGGACTATTTGTGCATTCGTATTGGTCTGATCAGCCACAGTCAGACACATTGTAACTCTACTTTAACATAGTGATGTCATGTTGGTTCTCTTCAAGATTGAAGGACATTAACCAACCAACCAAGGAGATGAAAAACACTATACTGTTTGACTACAGTAGTGTCAGTGGAAAGAATCAAAACAAATCAGAACTTAATGATGTAAAATTATAAAGAGCAAACTTGGCCCAGAGGAAGAAATAGGAGAAGACCTCTCTCCGCTCTTTTTCCTTTGCAGAAGTGGAGATCCAACATGTGGCATGTCACATAGAAAGTCTGATTTTTTGAAGTTCTGATGTATTTTTCTTTTCTCCCTTGGATTCTTTTTAAAAAATATTCTTTATGGCAAGGGTTGGCTCTCTGGGAGGGATGGATAGAGGGGGAGGGATAGGGGAGGAAATTGAGTTGATGTAAAAACAAAAGATATCCATAGTTTCAAAAAAAAAAAGACCTGTCATCTATTTAGTTGTTGGCTTTTGTGGTCTTGGCTGTCTGTGTGATTTAATCCATTGTATGAAATGAAAAGTTCTTGTTGTCATGGGGTTGGGGTGGACGTGAAAGAGGATAGTAACCTTTCAGAGTCGCCCTTGAGTAGCAGCTAGTGGGGAACAGGACCCACAGCAACAGACTGTCTGGGTGATGGATGATTTGGGATCAGTATAGGCAGAAAGTAGCCTAAGGCTTTAGCCTCACTTTGAATGAAGTTGGGCTTATTTTATTGACGGTTTTGCTAGCTTGTGGATGAAATGCATTGTTCTCCACTGAAACAAAGTTTGCCAGTCCACAAGAGGCCACGATTTATTTGTGTAATCTTACTTTGGAAGTACTCTGGAAATTTTTTTTTTTTTTTTTTTTTTTTTTTTTTTTTCACCCTTTCCCCCCACCCTGGCTCTTTACCCGCTCTGGCTGATTTTACTCAGATGAGGAGAAAATCCTACTAACTTCAGAGCTCCGGGAGACTCTAGTCTGAGTTTCCCAATTCCACCCTTCCTCCTCTCCTCCCTCCACCCCATGCTATGGTGCTGCTCTTTTTCATTATAAGGGGTTTGCTTCATGTCACAACAAAATAAAACAAGGATTAGGAACAAGCTTCAGTGTTTCTTTGTGACATCTCATTGCCATGCAAATGAGATGCGGGAAGGTCATCCCTTTAGCAGTGCCCTAGCCATGGTATCTGCTTTATATTCCTCAGCTAAACTTGCTACCAAGCATTCATCACTGAGTGTGGAAAAGGTGTTTAACTCTTCAGTGGCACTGACCACACATCAGTAGAGGTATCTAAGGGATCACTGCCGCTTTAGAGTCCCAGGACTATTTTGGGGCATTCTTGAACCTTTTCTTCACCTCAGGAATACAGAGAACAGTTTTCAGTTGGTGAGTTCTGAATGCCAGAGCAATTCCATTTTCAGGATACATAAACTCACGTGCCAAGATAGGGCTGGAGGGCAACTCATTATGAACTACTTTACTTTTGGACATTTTATTAAAAAATAAAACAACACTTTGGACAAATTATATCAAGTATTTCACAAGAAATGCAAATCTCTTCTTTGGAAACTTTTACATAATACCTGTTTTTAAAGAAAATCAAAATGGGAAGTAGTTAGGATTTTAGGATCACATATATTCATATCTAAGACACCACAGAATATAGTTAGTCTAACTTCAAATTTTACAGATGAAGAAACTGAAATCCAGAGATTAAATGGTTTGCCCCAAGGCATACAGGATCAAGAGAGGCAGAATTTGATTCTCTTTTTGCTAACTCACATTTCCTTTTCTCTCTTCAGTTCTCCCTCTAAGTTGCTCCAATTCTTTGGAAATGGCTAATTTTCCAAGGTCTCCTTTTCTCTGTTGGAATGTTAAGCTCTTCCTGTGACCTTAGCTATTAAATAAAGTGATAATGAGGAAATTTTTTTTAGGAGTTTTGTAGGTTCTTGAATAGATGATACAGTATGGAAAGATTTTGGTAATTTGGGGAAATGAATACTGAATAAACTGAAACTTTAGCTCTCTTAAGAATTAAATATGAACTATATTTCTGCATATTATTTTTTCCTTTTAATTGTCCCAACTTATAATTTCTCTGGTATACAGAAATCCCTCTAAGAACACTTAGTCTACCAATGCAGATCAATAACTATTTTGCAGTTTATAGTCTTAGAGATTCCTTTCTTCTCTTTCTCCCTTGCTTCACTCTTTCCTTTTTTCCTTCCTTTTTTCTTCTTTTCTTCTTCTTTTCCTCTAGCCTCTTGTTCCTTCCTTCCTTCCTTCCTTCCTTCCTTCCTTCCTTCCTTCCTTCCTTCCTTCCTTCCTTCCTTCCTTCCTTCCTTCCTTCCTTCCTTCCTTCCTTCCTTTCTTCCTTATTCCTTCCTTCCTTCTTCCCTCTCTTCTTCCCTTTCTTCCTTCCTCTACAAATCCCTTTACTTCTCTGACATCATTTATGAAATGGGGGCAATATACATTTATATATTTTTGGTGCTTTTTCAGAGATTGTTAGTTAAAATGCATTGCAAATATCCGAGTTCTTTAAAAAGGATCAGATAGGAGAGGAAGCTTGATGTAATAAATAAACTTCTCAGACTTGGGAACTGGGAAGATATGGATTCAGATACTACCTCTGACATTAGTTGGTTGTGTATAAATAAATAGTACATTCTCCAAAACTTAGTTTTCTTCATGTGTAAAATGGAGATAATAATATCCATAGTATGGGGTTGTTCTGAGGTTCAAGTGAGATGATGGCTGGATAATACTTTGTAAACTTTAAAGTACCAGTAATTTGAAATGTGCACAGATTATGTACACATGTGTCTATCTGTATATACCATAGTCTTGTGAGTATACATACACACTCATACACATAGATGGAGCCTGACGTGCTCTCTTTACTTTGTTAACACCCTGGTATTGCTGTTACTCCATGTTTCTGTAAACTGTGTTTCCTGAGACTGTGCCAGGGAAGAGCTAAGCTGTTCAGTTTTGAACTCCCTGGATCTTCACCCTGGCTATTTTCCCACCCTGCTGCCTACTGGCTCTGAGAATTGTAATTAAATCAACATTGTCTCTGTATGGGTTCCCAGAGCAAATCATCCTTCCCTGAGTTGGCTCTCCCCGGTAGACTGTAATCTTCTTGACTGTCTTGCTCTTGTATTTGTGTCTCCAGTGCTTAGCTCATTGTGTGGCACATAATGAGTGCTTAATGAATACTTTTTCATTCCTTTAATTTCATTCATTCATTCAGATGTTCAGGTATGGCATATTGAATTAATAAAAACTTAAAGAGTTATGTTCCTCCTCTGGCTTAAATAATTTTCTTCTGATAGGGTTGTCTGACTTGAGGAATAATTAATAGAGTTGATGATGGTAGCTTATAATAGCTTGCCTTTGTTGTAGAGTGGTGCAAGGAAGGATTTTGTCCTAGATGGCATAACTGAAAACAGTTTGAGACAGGTAGTAGAGATTCTGATGTTTATGGAGGAAATCATGACACCTAGGATTTAGGAAGCTTCACAGGGAAACTGAACCTGGAATCAAGAGTTGAAGAATTAGCAGCAATTGAGAGCAGGATGTAAAAGTTATCAAAACTGACCTGAATTTGCATACTTGGGGTTCTCTGATCTAGCCTCTTTTTGGGGGCTTCCTTCCTGTCCTCCCCCTCAGAATAAATCTGTGCCTCTACTAATCCTCTCCACCTGTGCTGGTGGGGGGCCCCAGACAGTTGCTGTTGGTATTGAAAATTGTGAGAAAGTGCTCAGTGGAGGATTGATTCTGAAATCATTTTTCCCCAGTACCCCACACTTAACTTAAATGAAAATATGACGATGAAACACAGCTGTGACCCCAGTAGGAACTTACTCTTAAGAGTTGATTTGAAGAACTGCCCTAAGGATTTCAAAAACCATATTGCCATATTGTCACTCTCTAGGGTAGGAAGAAGATGCGCTATTTGGAGATACCTTGCTGATATGATTTGTTTCAGGGATCCTGTGGGGCTATAGTACCTAACATTCACTTCCTACTGTTAAAGTCAGGGTTTGGAGTGCAGGAATAGCTTGGTATGATCTATTCTGCAGTTTAGTGGCAAGAGAATTGGTATCCAGGACTCCCTTTGGCCCTTAACCAACTCATTAAAGCTGTCAATATTATAGGTCTAGATTTGTCATAACAAAGATCCAAATCCAGTGAACCAAAGAAAAGTTAAAATATCCTGAGAGAAAAGTGTCAGTAGGGGAAAGAGAGGATATAGTGCCTACTATTTTCCAGGAACTGTGCTAAGCACTTTTACAAATAAGATTCCATTTGATTTAGTAGATTCAATGTTGCATGATGGACAGAAAGCAAGGCTTAGAATCAGGAAAACTTGAAATCATATCTCACTACTGATATTTATTTTCAAACTGTGAGTGACACAGCAAGACTTTTATTTATATATAATAATATATATTATATGTAATATAATATATATTAATAATATATAATAAATTTTTATTTATTGCTTCAGGCAAATAATCTACAAGAAGTTAAGTACTCAGTATTTGTATAGACTGCACATATACATATATACTGCATATATATATATATATATATATACATATGCATATACACATGTGTACACGATCAAACACATGTGTATATACAAATACTCTACTAGGCTAGGTAAAATTTAACCAGCTTCTGCCCTCAAGAAACCTATCTTCTCTTAGCAAGGCAACATATACTTATACAAATAGAGAATACTATGTAAGGAATGTGAGATGCAACTTAATTAATTTCATCTTTTTATATTCTTAAAGTAGTTAAATTACCACACTGAACAATTGAGACCATTTTCTACATTATTGCAAGAAACAGAAAAGTTTCTTTTTTTTCCTTTTTTTTTTTTTCTTGTCAAGCTACTGGTTGTTTAATCTACATTACAACCTGCTAGGTAGTATGGAATCTGGAAGACCTGAGTTCAAATTTCACCTCAGATATTTATTACCTATGTCATGATGGACAAGTGACTTAACCTGTGTCTCCTCAAGTTTCCTGAAGTGTAAAACAGGGATGATAATAGCACCTAACTCCCAGGATTGTTATGAAGATCAAATGAGATAATATTTGTAAATAATAAAGGAAAAAAAATAGCACCATGCTTGCACACATGAGGCACTTAATAAATGTTTCTTTTTCCTCTCTCCCCTCTCTCTACAATTAAAGCAGTTTTTGTTTTGCTTTGCTTTGTTTTGTTTTGTTTTGCCTCTTCAGTACCTGATACACTTGGTGTAGGCAGTTAGGTGGTGCAATATATAGAAGGTAGGAAAACCTGAGGACAATTGTGACCTCAGAGACTAGCTAGTTGTATCCTCTTGGGCAAATCACTTAAGTTCCATTTACCTCACTCTGTCTCTGTTACCTCAATTGAAATATGGCACCTAAATTCAAAGCCTGGTTTGAGGATCAAATGAGATAAGTAGGTGCTTAATAAATGCATCTGTCCCCCCTCCAATTAATGACAATAGAATGCAAACACGTTGAGGACAGAGACTATTTCATTTTTGCTTTTGCATCTCTAGCACTTGAAACACTTTCTCATGTTTTTTGAATCAAATTGAATGGAATCAGGAGTTTAAGGTTTGTTTTATAGTACTGTGCAATTTGTTGAATCATTTAATAAAAGATTTTATAGTTTCATGAAATGAAGAGATTTTGCCTAATCTTTGTGTTTTAGTGTTTGGGTCACTCAGCATCATGACTTCTACCCATCACTTTGAATGAATGGTTCCCTTTGTAAGTCTGTGAAGATGAACATCATTGTAGATGCATTCTGGACATGTTAATTGTAAAAATCCCTTTCTCTCAGTGGATACATCTTGGGACATTGGTTATCTATGTACCTGCAGAATACTGCTTCTGTCCAGACAATGGCAGAGGACATTCCTCTGTCCCAAATGGTTTTTACACTTAAACCTCCCTATTCTTATAATTAATGTTAGAAGTTACTGTCATTCTATAGGTGGCCTTTCATTAGGTTTTTTTTGTATTATTATTATTATTGAAAAGTTATTAAATAGGACTGTTAATATATCAGTCCTGTTCTGCTCTGCTGATACATTTATTTGGAACAGCCAAATTCTGAATTCCCAAGCTATGATTTTACTGTTTGACAGTATTAAAGCAAGGTGGCTCTGGGCTGAGGAAGGCCATTTAAAACTGTTGATGCTCTGCTTTGAATGAATTGTTTTTTATTTCATTCACACTTAGGTCTTTTGTGAGCCACTCCCTTCCTGGATGCATCTTATCTAAATGCCTACTTTGCAATCAAGGCTTGGGTAGATTTCTGATATTGGACAGGTTATCTTTAATTCTCTTAGGTGAGGGATTACTTCATGATCATGTTCAAGGGCAGTACAAAGCTACTAGTGGTTAAAAGAATGGAAAGAGTATGAATGGACCCAAAAGTTTCAAAGCTCTGTGTGGGGAATGGACACTTAGAATCAAATGACTTAAGGGCTTTGTATAATTTAATTGTAATGAAGGCTCCTTCTCCTCCCTCTTCTGTTATCTTCCCCCCAGTCCACTGCATTTCCTGTACACTTTAGGGGATAGACTGTTTTTTAATGTGATTTCTTTCAATTCACTAAAGAGCAAGAGAGGAATAAAAATTCCCTCCTTGCAGAAATGGTCCCCTTGTAAAGCCTTTGCCTCATGCAGTCATTTTTCTTTTTTTTCCCCTAGTAAATTTATTTATTTTTAAGACACATTGCTTTATGAATCTTGTTGGAAAAGAAAAATCAGAGCAAAAGGGGAAAACCATGGGAGAGACAAAAAAGAAAACAGAAAAAAGAAGGGAGCATGTCATGTGTTGATTTACATTCAGTTTCCTTAGTTCTTTTTCTGGATGCAGATGGCATTTTTTGTCTAAGTCTATTGAGAATGCTTTAGATCACTAAACCATTGAGAACAACCAAGTTTTTCAAAGTTGATTGTCACACATTCTTGCTGTTATTATATACAATGTATTCATGATTCTGCTTGTTTTGCTCAGTATCAGTTCTTGTAAATCTTTTCAGGCCTTTCTAAAATCAGCTTGTTCATCATTTTTTTTTAATAGAGCAATAATATTCCTATATCACAGCTTATTCAGTCATTCCCCCAATTGATGGGCATCTACTCATTTTCCCATTCTTCATGCAGTCATTTTTCAATTCTGCTTGACTATTCAGGACCCTATTTGGGATTTTCTCAGCACAGATTCTGGAGTGGTTTTTGTCTTTTCCTTCTCCGGTTTATTTTACAGATAAGGAAACTGAGGTAAATTGGGGTAAGTTTCTTCCCCAGGGTCACAGAACTAGTAAGTTTCTGAAATTAGATTCAAACTCAAGAAGGTGACTCTATCCAATGTACTATGTAGCTGCCCTCGCCTCATTAGTATATGATTTTTAAGGATTTTGCTTTCATAGAACGGTAAAATTAGAGGGGATCTCAGAAGCCTTTATCTTCTTAGCATTGTGTTGTCATATAATGTTCCTACTTTGTCTAGAGACAATGAATTTCCTAATGGCATTTTTTATTTTACATTGTACCTTTATAAAGATACCCAAGTCGTGCTTAGTATTCCTTTCTAGATAATTTGCCTGAAATCATAGTTAATTGTCATCAGGCAAGCAGTGGTTCTGTGGTAAGTTATGTCCTTTAGAATGTGTGCTTCAATCACAGATTCAGGATAAAAGCCTGGATTAATTTTCACTTGATAGCTTTAAAAATAGAAATTGTTGTTTAAAGCAGTTGAACATAATAACTGACTGAGAAGTGTAATAGGGCATTAGAATTGGAGTCAGAAAAGCTGCTTTTTAATCTAGACTCTGATACTTTGGCTGGTTATTGAACCTTTCTAAATTTTAGTTCATCGAGTTCTAGTTCAGTGAGGGGATTGGAACAAAAGATTTCTCTAACTCTATTTTATGATCTCTCTAATAAGTAAAAACTGAATTAATAAAATTATATTGAAAACATGATATCTAACGAGCAAGGTTTAAAGAAATAAAGTACAACTTTGTATCTCTTTCACTAACTTAAATGCTACTGTTCCCAGACTACCCTTATGTGTATATTTGATTTATCTACTGCTTATAAATTATCTATTTTCTCTTAACTTATTTGAAGGCTTGTATATTACTCAGGGTTTCAGGTCAGTTTTATTTGGGTCTTAATAATACTTGATATTTTCTTACAAGGCCTTGCACACTCTCTGCCTTTATCTTAAAGACAAGTGATCCTACCTATAAAGCTACTTTCTTCTATCTATAAACTCATGCCTGCAAGCTCTTGTCTGCCTACTAAAAGGGGAGATATATAATAGCCCCTGGAATTTTTTTTTCTCAACGGGAAGGATCCATTTTTCATTCCTTTAAAATGAAAAAAAATTAAAAATTCCTTTAAAAAAGAGAGAGGTAGGGGCAGCTAGGTGGAGCAGTGGATAGAGCACCAGCCCTGAAGTCAGGAGGACCTGAGTTCAAATCTGGTCTCAGACACTTAACATTCCCTAGCTGTGTGACCCTGGGCAAGTCACTTAACATCAATTGCCTTAGCAAAAAGCAAAAAAAAAAAAAAAAAAAAAAAAAAAAA
>JAJPUD010008680.1:4276-35193 GCA_023553655.1 Myrmecobius fasciatus | reverse complement strand
AAAAAAAAAAAAAAAAAAAAAAAAAAAAAAAAAGAGAGAGAGAGAGAGGTAAACAGACAACAGAGAGCAAGATATTTCTCTATCAGCAGTGATTGCCAGCTATGAGGTATAAGTTAAAATTTGCTGATAATATAAACTTTGGACAGTGGTTATTTTCAGTTGAGATGGATTGTTGGAAAAGAGCTTTAACTTAACTATCTTTTAAAGTTTAACTCCTTTGTACTCTCTTAAAATTACTATATACCTTTCCACTTTGAGGACGTGGCATAAGGGGCATTATTCAGAAAATGTATCACCACAAAACAGGTGGTGCAGTAGGCATAACAGATGGACAATGCAAAGAGCTTCATTGGTACCTGTAAAATGTGAAATATCTTAGAGGAGGGAACTTTTTTTGCTGTAGAGATCTTTTTTGTAGTCTAGTGAAGCCAATGGACCTCTTTTCAGAATGTTTTAAAATGTGTGAAATAAAACCTACAGAATTACAAAGAAAGCTAATATTATTAAAATAAAGTTATCCAAATATTAAAAAAAATTTTCAGACTCCCTGAATTCTATCTTTTTCATTGAGCTCATGTATACTTTGAAGTAGTAAATCACATCCCTTTCTAGCTTCAAATTCGGGCTGATCCCAAAGCATAACTTTAAAAATAATATTAAAACAGAAAACTTAACAAGATGTTAAAACAGCAATCTAAAGTGGTTTCTCTGCAGGGTGTGACATCTGACAATTTGTCTTTTAGAGGGAGACCATTTTCCCTTCCATTTCTTTTTTCCCTTCTCCCCCCAGTGTTGTTCTTCTGTCTTTCATCCATAGAAAGGATAACTGACATTTTGTAAACTTTCCTTTGAAGCCATTTTCCTGCTTTTGTCTCAGATCGCAGAAACTGGTTTGTCAGTTGAAAATTAGGGAAAATGAGTTTTGGAAGAGTGAATAATTTTTTTTTTCTTCTTAGCTTTTTAATCAACTAAGACTGTGCTTCTTCCCCTGGATCTCTTTTCTCTGAGGAGTGTGAGCTGACAGAATACCTTCTGCATATTTTCACTGTGGTTTGGGATCGCCAAAGGGAAGATGTAAATATGAAAAGTAATGAATGTGAGAGAAAGAATATTATAATAGTTGTCATATGTGATGAATAACATTTCCTTTTGCTGCAATGGCAAAGGGCTAGGAATTCCCTTGACTAGGAATTGTGATCAGAACAGTTTATTCAGTACTTAAAATCTAGTAGCATGTTGAAAGCTACAAGAGCCTCCAAACTTGATAGGATTGTCCATAATAATAATAGTGGTTCACATTCGCATAGTTAGCATTAAAGGGTTAACAAAGTGCTTTCACCTCCCTATGCCCTCTTGTGATGGAGTCAGTACAGGTACCCTCATTTTATTTTTTTTTTAGATGAGACAGCTGAGGCTCTTAGATCAAATACCCTTAGCCATGGTAACATAGTAAGTGTTAGAACTGGGATTTGAATATAGGAGTATGGTGGTGGCAATTCTTATGACTGAATTGTAGTTGTATATGTAGTAAGTGGATGGGTTCAGTTTTAGCCATGTTGAGTTCAATGTGCTAGAGATTTGGCAGAGTTGAAGGATTGAAATGCAGGGGAGTTTGGAATTGGAAATAGAGATTGTGGAGAAATCTACATTCATCCATCCATTCATTGCTTAACAAAATGCCTGGCACACAATGGATGCCTCATAAATGTTTGTTGAATTAAGTGAATTTGTTTAGAGGTTATAGGAAGAAAGGCACTGGTTTAGAACAGGACTTCTTAAACTTCTTCCACTAGTGACCCTTTTACCCCTGAGAAATTTTTACATGACTCTAAGTATATAAGTATGTAAAACAGGTGTACAAATCAAAAATTTACTAATAATGTCGTAATTCATAACCCTCACATTCAGTTATGAGACCCCAATATGGGAGTCATGATCCATAGTTTATTTAGAATATCAAAGGAGAGAGTACAGCTGGACAATAAAGGCTGGAAAGAGAGATGTCCCCACTGAAGTCCACATATAAAATCACTGAGACATCCTGGACATAAGCACAAAGAAACCTGGGATCTGAAATATGTGTTTTACTCCTTTGTCAGTATCCCCCTCTACTCCCCTTCCTACCCTCCATTGGAGGTCTTCGTAAGTGAACTGAGTGCTTTCCATCTAGACATGTCAGTAATTGCCATCGACCAAGGGTTCTGTCACAACTGCTTTCTTTCTCTTTCTTCTTTTTTTTCTTTTTACTTCATTACATATTGATTGACTTCTTGGGCTTTGCAAGTTCATAAATCACCTTCTTTTAAGAGGGCTCTTGGCTTTTGTGTGTATAGGTTTTGTGGTACTTGAAAAGATTGATACTCAAATCACAGTAACAAAGAGCTTCATCTTCCCCCCTTCAGCACCATGTGCCATGGAATCAAGAGACAGTGTCATTTATGCCGAAACAGATTTCAGGGTGATGCAAACAACCTATAAAAATGCAATGTGCTAACCCCTAGCACTCTTCACTTTGATACAATGTCACTGCATCTTCTTTCACTTAGAGAAGGTATTGGAGAGCTGACAGCACTTGAGAAAGGCAGAAACAACCTAAGTTCAGGAATCCTTTGTGGCTTGCCTTCCTTTATTAGTTAAGGACCTAAGACCTTTGTACTAGGCTCTGAGGAAGATGAAGAGAGAAATGTAATTTTTTTCTTGCCTTCAAGGAGTTTGTAATTTATTAGGGTGAATGAGATCATTATGCAAACAACTATAATGAAATGTAGATGTTGTGCATTAATTGGCTGCAAGGGGGACATAGACTCATGTGATCATAGATTTAGAAGGACCATAGAGGGCGTTTAATGCAACTCCTTCATTTTATACAGAAGAAAATTCAATCTAAGAGAGACTGTGACTCTCTCATCCACATATTTCTTAAGATTGGAGATAGATGTCAAGGTCTCTGTGACTTCCAAACCCATTCCTCTCCTCCTGCTGCCTTTATTTGGAAAAAAGATGTGAAGAATGATTCTTCTCTCAACCTTATGGTTCAAGAAATTATGACCTACTGGGAAATATATGATCTATGTGGTTAAAAATATGCATTTTCATCTCTCTTAAATGAATTATATGTTACTCTTCTTGAAGCAGGTAAATGGACAGGATGACCTTTAAAGTTCTGATCAGACCTAAAATTCTCTTGAGTGTGTGCTGAAGATCCAGATATGTAATTCTTCTTTGTAAGACCGATAGCATTATTATTTTAAAAGTGTGTTCTAATAGACTATTTTCATGGCTTTTGCAGCTATAAATTGTCCAGCATACAAACCAGTTTAGTGATTATTTTGTAATTTGCAGTGCCATCATTGTTTTTATATAACAATTATGTAGTATGTCACTTGAAAAGGCCTTTCTTTGTGTTCACAGAGTAATTAATCCCTGTTATTCTCTCTGAAAGAGGTGTGTCACAAATCAGCCAGATCATTTCCTGATCTGAATATCTTGGATCTATAAGTCTATGTAGGTTAGTTGTTAGAAGGTAGTTGGGCAGCTTATTGATAGTCAAATTTCACATTTAAAACTGTTTGACACTTTATTTAACTTCCAGGACACTCAGCTGTTTGCTTCTTCATTAATTTAATCTCTAACATCTTATTTGATCAAATGGAAATATAAAAAGAAAAACAATCTTAAATTTGTTCCTTTTTGTGATTAAATATAATCCTCTGGAAAACTCAAGACACATGGCCATTATATGTGATTAGAGGAATGACTCATTTTAAGTATATTTTCTTCTTTTTAAAAATGTCTAATGATTTTTGTTATAGTTGTATTACATCTAATTTATTTTGAAATTTATTTACCTTTTTAGTCTGTAGCTTGTAACAACTTAAAAAGAAAGAAAACAGTTTCCTAAAATCAACTACCCTCATCAGCTCTGCCTGACAACATCTGTAATATTCCATACCCATATTCCCCTACTTTTACAATGAAAAAAGAGAGACTTCTCAACTCTTTTCTAGGGCCAAACTTTATGAAATCTTTCAGTGATGAAGCAGATGGTAATGTATTTTTAATGTCATTTCCACTTATAAAACCATAATCTATTTCTAATATTCAGCTGTATGATAGTACCAAGGACTTTGGGGTCAAGAACTTTATTTTCTAGGTCTGCAGTAGCTGTGGTTGCTTTTCTTGTGTGGGTGTGGGTGTGGGTGTGGGTGTGGGTGTGTGGGTGTGTGAATAGTTTGCAATGCTTCTTTTGAAAATAATTTATTCAAATTAATTGACCACTTATCTAGTGGGGAAATGACTTTTAGTCTTATATATTTGTGTCAGTTTGTTCTTTTTTTTTTTCTGTTGTTGTTGCCCAGGCTGAAAATAATTCAAAGAGCAGTTAGAAACCATCTCCACAACAACATAGCACTTTAATGCTTTTCAATGTTTTCCTTGTAGTATCTTATTTGAACTTCATAGTATCCCTGTAACATTATTTTCTCCATTTTACAGATGAAGAAAGCAAGGCTTAGAGAAATTAAAGTTTTTCTTGGAGAATGACTTTCTGAACTTCTTCATGATTTTGAGATTTATTGTATAAAGTGAGATCAAGGAGAAAGAAAAGAATAAGATTTGTTTCAGCTGTAAATCCAGCAAAGACTTTATCATTTCAGTAGGAGTTTGCAAACAGATGTTAGAGGCAGCCTGAGTATCTTGAATATTAATTGAGCAGAATGATACCAGACCTCACAATTTTGCCATGGGAAGTCAAATAAATGAAGTGCCGTGATGAAGATCACAGTATTTATTGTGAACCAGTCAATTTCTTGAGTACATGTGTCCCCCTCCACCCTATCCCCTTCCCTTGGGGCTATTTTAGTCATTCTATGGTGAAGGAATTATTACATTAAATCAATGCTACATGCATCAAATTAAAATACTTGTAAAGGACTTTGGGATCAGCTGGTTGAATTCATTCAAGCAATTCATATCACTGTTTTTAATGGTACTTGCAAGAAAGATGGAAGGATTTGAAGTGAAGCCCTGATTCATATCCTGGCTGTGTGACAGTTCCTACCTGTTATCTTGTACAATTCACTTAAATTCTTTGGCCCAGGTTTCCTCATCTGTAAAATGAGAAAGTTGAGCTAGCTGACTTCTAATGCCCTTTCTAGTTCTAAAATTATGACAGTGACTTCTGTGGTATTTTTGATGAAGTAACAACAGTGTGTAGGCAATAATAATATAATGAATACATATAGCACTTAATATGTGCCAGGTACTATGCTAATTGCTTTATAATCACTATACTCATTTTATAGATAAGTAAATTGAAATAAACAGAGGTAAAGTACTTCCCTGAGGTCACACAACTAGTAAATATCTGAGATTTGAATTCTGGTTTTCCTGACTACAGGCCCAACAATCTATCCATTGTGCTCCCTAGTTGCCTGTGGATTAACACAATTTAGAAGCACAGGACTTGGATTCCAGGACCAAGAAATCACCTTTTACTGTTTGATCTTGGAGAAATTCTATGAGACTGTACTACCTACCTTAAAAGATATTGTGAGGATCAAATGGAGTGTGTTTTGAAAATAAAAGGATTATAGTTCTGGCACATAACAGTCCCTGAATAATGCTTCATTGATGGATTGGTTTCATCAGTTCTAAAAATATGATTTATCCCCCAAAATGCTTATTCTTATCAACTTCCCTTAGTACCAGAATTCTTTTTGTGTTAAAGCATTGAAGATTCCTATTACATGTATTTTTTAAAAAGGGTCAGGCACTAAGTTATCACTACCTACAACAACCACAGAATATCTTAGTTTATTGGATTTATACCATATGTACTAAGGTAAATTAAGGTGTTTTGTCTGTATCTCTAGGTAGAATAATATGGTGGGTATGACCCTAGATAGTCACAGAGTAACATGAGGACATTGTGTACTTATTATTCATGGGGGTGGTGATTACCATAGAAAAGGAGCAATGTGCTGGAAAAAAAAAGTAGCAACCATCCTTCAACTGGGTCACCATCAAGGCAGTATGAATCCTGTATTTACCATTTATTATTGTTGAGAATTTGAAAAGATTATTTAGGTACTCTGAGATAACAATTTCTTCATACACGAAAGAGATAGAATAATAAGTGACCTACTTTCATATATTTTGAAGACATAATTTTATGGGGGTAGATATTACTTCCATATTCAACCTCTTCTAGATTTCTGATTTGGGATAAATTTGATTCATGTTTTCCCCCTCTCCTGTCAGCCCAAATACCTCTTCATAGAGACTTTATGCAATCTATGACTTTTCTCTCTTTCTTTTTATTTCTTGTTTTTGTTTTGTATCTTTATGACATGTGGGTCATCCTGCGTAATGAACTACAGACTAAGTGTAGACACAATATTTCTATTACCCTTTTAGTTCATTGAAATTTTCTCTGTCTGTTGTGGGAATGTTCCAGGGTCCTATTGGCCAGAGAAGTTATCCCAAAGGCATGTAGCTGATCAAGTAGAGAGAGGGTTTTAAACTTATTATGATATCTTTGTAAGCTTGGTGAGCCTGGAGACTTCTGGCTATGCTTGGTCACCTGTTGTTTTCGTTGAGTTCATGGGAAACAAGCATCTCAAGAAAGTGTTAGAGGAATGAGTAAGGGAGTAGAAAAATTCTGGGGTGCATTTTCAAGCAGAAGGTCTTTGAAAAGAATGCAGTTATTATGAAAAGTCAAATGGATCTGCTGTGAACAAATTATACTGTTGGTTGGTGACTAATTGGCACAATATATTGAATGCTGAGGCTGGAGTCAAGAAAACCTGAGTTCATATTCATCCTTACTTACTGGGTGGGCTTTAGTCAAGTCACTTAACCCTATTTACCTCAGTTCCTCATCTGTAAAATGAGCTGGAGAAGGAAATGGCAAACCATTCTGGTATCTTTGCCAAATAGGGTCATGGAGAGTTAAACATGATTGAAAATGACTAAACAACAATGCTGTTGGTGCTATCCACTTACAGAAATTAAAAATACAAGATTTTGATTTTGTACTATGTGCTTCCACCCCTCCTCCTTTACTACTTTCAACTTCCTTCCAAAGTGTTATATACTTTAGCTAAAAAATGAGCATGTGAGATTTATCTGACTACTTATATTTTGTTCCAAGCAGAATCAACTTTGGATAACTGTCATTATCATTATTCTCTGTTGTTGGATATTTTTTTTCTTACTTTCTACCATTAGGCCTATCTTACCACAATTTTATACCACAATATATTATTATTATTGCTAAATTATTCTATTATATTTACTATATTATTTTCCTGTTTCTATATATTATTAGGCCACAGTTTATTATAGTAAACTGAAGCATTTTTCTCCCTAAATGAAATGATCTGATAGTTTTAAGGCTCATATAAAATCTGTGTTTTAATTAGATATTTATTTGCTGTTTTAATCTAATGGAAGAAAGAGGTAAAATCACAAGAAAATAGAAACATAAACAAACAACTTGGAGAGTATGCCTGGGAAAGGCAGTATGGTGCATATTGGAAAGAATATTAGTTTTGGGTATGTTGACTTGAGTCCTGATTCTGACCTTAGCTGTGTGGCCTTAGACAAGTAACTTAGTTTCCCCCAAACTGAGCTTCCATATTTGTGAAATGGGCATGATTCTTGTCTCACAAGGTTGTTTTGAGGATGTACTTTATAAGTAGAAAGAGTAATGTAGTAGTGTTATGTTGTTAGAAATTGTTGAAGCTGCCCAGGGCAACCTCTCATCACTTCAAGAATCCCTCTGATAGCATCCCTGCCAGATAGACATCCAGCTTCTTCTGTAATATCTTCCTTCATGAAAAACTCTGTATGTATGAACACAGCCCATTTTATGGGTTATAAAAGTAAGTCCTTTCATATATGGAATGGAAATCTTTTTTCCTTTGATCCTAGTTTTCTACTGAAACTACCTAGAATAAGCCTAATTCATCTTCTACAGGACAACTCTTGAAGGATTTAACACAGTGACAATACCTACATCATACTTTTTTTCTAAGCTAGATATTCTTATTTTCTTCAACAAGACATTGGAAGAGAAGATTTTCTAGGCATACTATGAGCTATCCATTATATAGTGGGAATATCATTTCTGGACATTTCTTTTAATGTATTGGCTTCTATGGCAGTCACATCACAGTGATTTACCATATCAATTGTATGGTCAATTAAAACCCTCAGAATCTTTTTATTTGAACTGCTGCCAAGTCATATTCCTCCCATTCTGTACTTATGTGATTGATTTTCTGAATCTAAATGTAGGATTTTACATTTATCCATGTTAAATATCACCTTATAGCCTATTGAGATGATTTTAAATGAGTCAATCACAGAAGACTATCACAAAATTTTAGAGACATCATTAGGAGGCAGCTATTTCAAATACCTCATTTTAAAGATGAGGAAACAGGTCTGAAAAGGTTAAGAAACTTGACTAAATATTCAGTCATCTGTCCCATTAACCATCTTCCAACTTTATCTTAGCTGAAAAGTTCTAGTTCTCCTAAGTCATTAGGAAAGATCCTGATAAGGACAGGATCCTTTGTCCATTGTCTAAAGCCTTCTAAGAAAGAGCCTTATGACATTCCCTCCAGGGAGCTATCAAACTATTATTTAGTAAACTTGTGTAGTTATTTAACTATCTCTGAATCCTTCTAAATCATGTATGCTTCATTTTTTTTCTTTTACAATGATAGAGATTTACAAAATCATAACATTATGTAATTGGTAGTGTGCATAGAGAAAGATCATCTAGATTAGCGTTTCTTAAACTTTTTCTACTTGTGACCCTTTTTTGCCCAATTTTTACATGCCCCTGGTTATGTAAGTATATAAAATAGGTATCCAAATCAAACATTTATTGATAACAAATCATAATTTCATGACCTCTGCATTCAGTAACAAGACCCCATATAGGATCTCATATCACAATTTAAGAAATTGTTACCTAGAGACCCAAAGCAGAGATATCTTTGATCTTTAACATCTTCTACATATTGGTCAACTGTCAGCTTTCATTTCAAGACTTAACTAGTCTTAAAGGCAACCCTTTTCATTTTTGGATACATCTAATTGTTTAAAAAAAAGCTTTTGTTTCCACTGCAGCAAAATCTCGTTTTTTTTTTTTTTTTTTTTTTTTTTTTTCTGATCTGTTCTTAGTCCATGAATTGGTCTAGCTTTGGGGTTACTCTGTTATAGGGAATTCCCCGTGAGTAAGTCTGTTCCATCAATTCAGATTGGTAACTGTACTACAAATTAGTATCCCAGAAAATTGCACAGAATCTTGAGAGGCAAGTGCATAGGATCAACTGGATGGAACTTCTGAAACTATCTAGCCCAATTCCCTCATTTTACAGAGGAATAATCTGAGGATTGGGAAAGACCATTGACTTGTCCAGCCCTCAAAAGAGTAGTATGTGTCAGAGGAAGGACTTGAACTCAGTTTTGACAGATACCAAAGTCAGCTTTCTATCTATAAGCCATACTGCTTTTCTTATGTGTTCTTTATATTGTAATTTTCTTATATTTAACTCAAATTTGCCTCTCTCTTGTTTCCTCCTGTTGGTCCTATGGAGCCAAGCAGAAAAAATTCCTTTTCCACATGAAGAAGTTTTCCACATGGGAACCCTTTATCATATGCTCTGCTGAAATAAAGATGCACTCTGTCTAGAGCATTTGCCAGCTCTATCAACCTGTTAACTCTATCAGAAGAGGAAATGAGCTTAGTTAGGCATGACTTGTTCATAGCAGATCTATTTGACTTTTCATAATCACTGCATTCTTTTCTAAATGTTCAAAGACCTTCTGTTTGAACATGCATCCCAGAATTTTCCTGGGGATCAGGGTCCGGCTCATCTGTTCATATTTTGGAACATAACCTTTTTCTTTTTTAAGACTCGCCACTTCCCATTTTCTCATTTCTTTAATCATCTTTTTTTTTTTTGAGTTAGTCAATGTTGCTAGTGGGGGCTCAGAGGTCCACTCTGCAGCTTCCCTTAGCAGCTTAGAAAGTAATTTATTTGGGTTTGGATGACCATGAAAATTTTTACTCCCTTTTGCTTTTGTCATCATTGATTAGGCAGTTAGTTCTGTTTAATGTTCAGTATTTGAAGGGTGTCCTGATACTTTTTACTTGGCCTTCATTAAATTAATACCACTAAAAACAAGTGGTTCTTAACATTTTAGTCATGTAAACCTGATTAATACACGAGGGGAAAGGCATTGTGATGGAAAGACACTGGAACTGGTATTAGAAGACTCAAGTTCAAATCCTTGCTTTGATACTTGTAACTTTAGACAAGTCCATTAACTCAGGGCCTCCTATTTTTCTTCTGTAAAATGAGAGGTTTTTATTGGATGATCTATAATGTCCCTTCCAGCTCTAAATCCCATGATACTATTTATACTTCTTCAGATTTAGTTAAAGTCAATATTAATCAGCATTTGGACTCCATCTCTGACATAGACATAGTGAAATAGGGGTTATAGAGAAAATAAGGAATTGCCTGAGCAGTTGAGAAATGATTATGCTTTCTGCCTTGTTTCTATAATAAGAAATAAGTGATTGTAGAAAGTTGACTGGTCACTGGTTCTGATAAAATTATATTTGGCTTCTGGATTTGGCAGGAGAGTCACCATTTGCCAAATGGATCTGCACATGGCAAAATCTCCGTTATTCTAACATGGATGTCTAAAGATAGCTAAATGAGGTTGTTGAACTCTAGTGGCCCAACATGGTGATATTAGAGCATTTTGTGTCTTGCTTCTGCTTTAACAACAAATCTTATATAAATGAAGAAGACCGTAGCCTTCGCATTGAATGTTATTAGTCTTCTTCAGAAAAAAAAAAAATGTCATTATAGATGTCCTAACTCAGGTCTTATCTGAACAGGGATGACTGTTGTCTCCCAATAAGAGTAAGGTATAACATCTAAACCTGTGATTTCATTGATATGGAGAACTTGTGGGTGAGGAAACTCCAATCATTATTTCAGTTCAGCTTTTTCAGGGCAACTTAGAGTCTCAGATAATTGCTTCAGTCACTGAGAAACTTGCCTAGAGCCCCAGAGTCAGTATGTGTCAGAAGCAGGGCATGAACCCAAGCATTCCTAATTTTGAGGTTGATTCCCAATTCACTCTGCCATACTGAAACAGAATACTAGGCATTCAGTCTTAGTGGTGAGACCAACCAGTAGTTTTGAAAATAGTTTTTAAAAAGTTACATGGCCCCTTCTATTTGTGCCAAAGGATGTTTAGCCTGCATGTAAAAAGCAAAAGGGTCCTGCTTTTAATAGCTGTTTGCAATTTCAACTCAGGTCTTGTTATGAAGTTTAAATTTAAAGCTTTGCAGTGATACCAGGCTCAGGCTAAATTTGAAAGTAGCTGTGGGGGAGAGAACTTTAACATTTCCCTAGGGAAGTGGACTGGAAAATTGCTGAAGAGTAAACTACAGGGAACACTCCTGAATTGGCCCCTGGGGTTTGACATAATTACATAATGACTTTTCCATATCTCAATTTTTAGGAAGGAAAAATTGCTTAATTTTTTTTTCAAAAGTGAAATTCAGCAACTTCTGTCATTTCTCGTTAGGATGCTAAATTCTATAATGGTGTCCACCCTTTGTGTATAAAATATGGGTTTGGGGGGAAGTAAGCAAGGGGAAAAATGAATTAAATAAGTTAGATTCCTATAGGACTTGACATTTCCATACTAAGTAGACTTTTTGTGTTCCTGGTACTTCCCAAAGTAGGGTAGGGCACACACAGTGCAAGACTGGTTTGTGGGAAGATACAGCAGCATTTTTGTGAACAAAGTTAAAAAACTTGCTTTTTCGGCTTCTAGGGATCAATAGCTAATTGCACATCTGGTTAGCTGGTTATAGGTTCATAGAATTTGAACTATAGAAGAACCTTAAAGGTCATCTAGTCATATCCCATTATTTTACAGATAAGGAAATAGAGGTAGAGAGATTAAGTGACTTCCCTAAGCTCAAGCAGGGTAGTGACAGGATGAAATAGAATTCATGTCTCCTGATACTTAGTCCATTGCTCTGTTTATGACACCACATTGTACACTAAACATTGATTATACAATGAAGCTTCATTTAGCACTCCCATCTGGATAGCTCAACACTTTTTGATTAAATTCATCTAGGTTTGTGATTCTATCTTTCTTTTTTCCTTTCATCTGGAATCATGCAGTCTGAACAATTAACATCAACACCACTAACTTTGATTATGGACTTGCCCCCTGTTTATTTTCTGTTTAATTTTTCTTTATTGTTATACAGATTTGGGTGGGAGGAATTATGGTATGCAAGGGTTTGTTGTGCAAGGTTTCATTTCAATAGTAAGAATTTAGTGTTTCAATACTTTTTCTTTAGAACCACACATATCTATAATAATGCAAAAACAAGGGTATTACTTCTCTGCACAAATATGTGTTCTATAAAGGAAGCTTAAAGAGAATTTTAAGCATACACAGCATTTCATTTTGAAAACATGTAGATTCTATTACACTGGATTATCTTTTTACAAGTGAAAAGTAGAGCTTATCCTGTCCTGTTTAAACCACATCTGGAATATTATATTCGGTCTACAGGACCACATCAATAAAAAAGAGTGGGTTTACAAGACAATGACCATGATGGTAAAAGGGTTGGAAAGCTTGGCACAAGATATTAACTGAAGGAACCAGAGGTACTTAGCATGGAGAAAAGATAATATGAAAGAGAAGATGACTATCTTCCTGTAATTAGAGTTATAGTATGGCTTAGTGGATAGAATGACATCAAACCTGGGTTTGGTATAGTTTAATTTCTGAGTCTTAGTCTCATCTTTAAAATGGGAATCATAATATTGCTCACTTCTCAGTGCTGTTGTAAATTAAATAATCTATATGAAGTACTTTTCAAACATTAAAGTAGTTTTGTTAATATGTGCTGTATTATTAATTGAAAGGGAATCAGACCAGAAGACCAGAGGGCCTAGGGAGTGAGTCTGGAGTTAGAAAAATATGAGTTGAAATCTGGCCTCGTATACTAGCTGTGTGACTAAAGGCAAGTTATTTTTTGCCTCAGTTTCCTCCTCTGTAAAGTGAGTTAGAGAAGAAAATGGAAACTTGCTTCAGAATCTTTGCCAAGAAAAACCCAAGTCATTTGAACATGACTAAACAGCAACAGGCAAATCATTTAACTTCCCTGGCTTTAGTTCCTTATCTGTAAAATGAAGGGGGTTGAAGTAGATGGATTCTAAGGTCCTTCTGTAATTGAGAACAATGATCACCTCCCAACACTAATTCTGTTTGGCCCTAGAGGACTGAACTAAGATTAATAGGTGGAAGAGTACAACTATACATATTTTAGCTTAATAGAAGGCAAAGTTTCCAAAATAGTAACTAAGGATATCTTTAAACAGAGATTGGGTCAGTGCTTGTCAGGAAGGTCACAGAAGGAATTCCTATTCATGAATGACTGACCTCAATATCCTCTGAATTTCTTAGAATTTGAGATTATGGTTCTGTCAGGTAATAACATCATTCAGGTGAAGGATTCTTCTAAATGAAGATTTACCAAAACAGATTTCTCACATGCACTCACCATTTAGCATTTTTCCAACTACTGATTGACAGAGGGACATTAATATGGAATAGGCCAAGTTCTTTTACTAGGCAAAAGATATTCTACTTCCAAAATGTCTTCAGAAATTTCACTTGCTGCATAAGAAACAGACTCTTGACATTTGAAGTTGAAAAAAAAAAGTAACTTGAATAGATAGAGCAGAGGGTATGTTAATTATTTAGGGAAGAGGAAGACATTTCCCCTCTTGACAATTATGAATGTCTTTAATTTGGAATGGCACCAACATTGGCCAAGACTGATTATGTAATGGATAGTGAATATAGAATATGATGAAATTTCCATACAGGGCCCACTAATAGACTTCTTTTGAATATTACTTTAAAAATAACTCTTAAGCATCTCCTCCTTCCTCTTTTGATGTTGAATAGATGAAATAGATCAGAGTTGTAGGAGAAAGTCTTTGCCCTGGGGTTCTGACTTGGCTATATTTAAGGGTAGTTTGATGTGTATAAGAAGAGTATCATAGAGTTAGAGAGGAAGAAGAGATCTTAGCAGGCATCTAGTCCAATTCAACTTCTTTTACATAATAATAAAAATAATGATGATGATGATGATGTAATCCACTTCACATTTCCATGCCTTTGCTTTACCCAGCTCCTACATCTGGAATGTACTTCGGCAATCAATCATTCATTTAATAATCAGTCAATATTTCTACCTCAGAATTCCTTCACTTTTTTCAAGGTAGCCCTTTCTACATGAAACCTTACCTGACATTCACCAGCAGTTTTGCCTTCCCTCTCTAAATGTTGTTATTCAATAGTTTTAAGTCATGTCTAACTCTTTATGATCCCATTTGGGAAATCTTCTTGGCAAAGATACTGGAGTGGTTGACTATTTTCTTCTCAACTCATTTACAGATGAGGAAACTGAAGAAAACAGGGTTAGGTACTTGCCAGGGTCACACAGCCAGAAAATGTCTGACACTAGATTTGAACTTCGGCCCAGTACTATAGCCACTGAATCATCTAACTGCCTAAGTCCTTTCTAAATACCTTATATTTATTCTTCATATTTATTGTATATTTAGTTATATATATGTTGCTTCTTCTGATGGAATGTAAACTTACTGAGGATAGAGATTATTTGATTTTTTTGTGTTCCCAACATCTAGCACATTGTCTGGGATATAATACGTGCTTAATAAATGCTTATCGATTGAATGTTTTCTCTATTGGTTTAAAGGTTATAATATACTTTCCTCACAACAAGTTAGACAGGTTGAACAAGTATTATTTTCATTTTTCAAAGGAGTTAAACAGAAATATAGAGAGATTAAATGACTTGGGGGAGGTGGGAATTAAGTAGTAAAGACATGATAGTTGGATTCATGTATTTGAAAGTCTGTCATTGGTAAGAGGAGTTAAATTTGTTCTATTTGGCCTTAGAGACTAGAGCCAGGAGTAATGGGTGGAAGTGATAAAGAGGCCGCTTTAGATTGGATTTCAGGAAAAAAAATTCTCCAACAATTGGAGCTATTGCAATTTAGTACCACTGATGCTTCACAGTTGGGTATAGCTGTTAGTTTTTAAACAGAGGTTGGACATTACCCATTGGATATGTTACCATAGGGATTGCTTTTGGATAGAAGTAGGACTTGATATCCAATGAGACTCCCTCCAATTCTAGAATTCTGTGATCCTGTGACTGCTGGAGCCCATGAACCAAACCACATGTTTCTGTAAATCCAATACAGTTTTCACTGCATCATATTGAAGGAGCCTGGATAAAATAAAGGCTCCATTTATATAATTATTTGTAAATGTATGAGATAATACAGTATTGCATACACTTGCTACCTCAGGGTTTTCTTGGGGAAGGTAACTTTGTGAATCTTAAGCAATATAGAAATTTGAAGTATTATTATTGTTGTTATTGTTATAGGCTTCCAAATTTACAGGCAGTTGTTGAAATAAAGGTAATTAATAGGTAGTAAATCCCCAGGAACTTTATGTATGATAAATAATAAAAAGTACTTTCCTGAAGGTTCTCTTCCTTCTAATATTTTCCCCAGTTTTAATACCTGCCATGGGATGGCACATGAAGCCATTTAGTTACTCAGAATCTTCTTTTGTTGTTAGACCTTAATAGATCACTGAATGTTAATTACCATTTTTGTTATGCACCTTGAACTAGTGTTGAATAAGTTCTTTGTTCAGATTTCTGTCTCTACCTATGCTTTGTACTGTCCTTTCTACTTGCCTGGGATATATTCCTCAGTCTATTTAGAATCTTTCACTTTTTTGACAATACAGCTCAAATATCACTTTCTTTCTTGATATCCTTAACTTCTAGTGCCCTCTCTTCCTAACTTTGTTCTCATCATATTTATTTTATATATTTAGTCATATGCAAAATATATATTATATCTATATATTATATATAGTTTATTTTGTACATTATGTGAAAATATTATATATTTTATATATACTTATACAGTTATGCTTGTTGTAGCTAGGTGGCACAGTAGTTAAAGTCCTGGACTTAGATTTCAAACATTTACTGTGTGACTTTGTCACTTAACCTCTCTCTGTCTCAGTTTCCCCAATTGTAAAATATGGATAATAGCACCTTTTTTCTAGGACTGTTGTAATATCAAATGAGATATTCAATAAGTGCTTCATGTAGTGCCAAACACATAATAAGTGCTTAAAATATTTCTACCTCTTTCCCTCCCTTCCTCTCCCTCTTTCCTTCCTTCCTTCCTTCCTTCCTTCCTTCCTTCCTTCCTTCCTTCCTTCCTTCCTTCCTTCCTTCCTTCCTTCCTTCCTTCCTTCCTTCCTTCCTCCCTCCCTTCCTTCCCTCTTTCCTTCTTTCCTCCCTTCCTTTCCTTCCTTCCCTTCTTTACTTCTTCCTTCCTTCCCTTTCTTGCTTCCTTTCCTGCTCTTCCTGCCTTTCCTGCCCTTCCTTCCTTCCTTCCTTCCTTCTTCCCTACTTCTTCCCTTCATCCATCCCTCCCTTCCACTTCCCTCCCCCTCCCTTCTTCCCTCCTTTTCTTCCTTCCTTCCTTTCTCCCTCCTGTATTTTCTTCCTCCCTTTCTTCCTTCTTTCAGTCTTTCTTTTTTCCTTTGTTTTCTTTTCCCTTAGAATGTAATATAGTGCCTTTAGGGTAAGGATTGTTTCATTCTTGGATTTGCATATTGACATCTCTAGGACCTAGCTGTGGTTTTTCATCCTTTGTTTTCACAAGGTGTTATTTTGACTTGTATGTGACCTAGCACAGAGTCAGGTACACAGTAGGTGCTGCTTGGTTGATTGACTGATTTGTTTCAGCACCAGCAAAGATTGTCTAGGACTCTTTTGGATTGACTGGCTTATAAAAGGGAGCCCACAAACCCTTTTGAGCTTTTCCCTTTTCTTCCATAGAGACCGACCAAAATGCAATGTTTGTGGTCTCCTTCTAGAGGCTGCATGCAAACAAAGATACAAAGGGGCTGCATTAAGGTGGACTTGAGTTTGCCTTTGAGTTTCCAGTTCCATGCTTCCCTCACTCCCTTGCATGTAATAGAAAGTTAATATCTACTGAATTGAATTTCCCTTGAGTTCTGCAGAAGCAAGCTAGTTTCCTTTACCAAGGGGACATCTTTTACCCCTGAGCAGCTGCTATTTTTGAGACAGGAAAATAAAGCTGCAGAGCTTTGTACAGCTGTCATTTGGAATCCCAGGCACCCATTTAATACAGCCTGTCAGTGTGACCCGATTTCTTGGGCAGAAGCAGCCTTTGGCTGCAGGCTTCCTTTCCTCCCTGTTAGTCTTTTTCTTTCACCAGTTTTATTTTGTTACTTGTTGGGAACTTTCTGGATCTAGTAAGGAAGTGATTGTGTTTATGTGCATGTGTATGTGTGTGTTATTTATGAATATATGTGTGGCCTACAGGAGTCACATTCAAATTCTGATCCAGCCCTAATTAAACTCTGTTCAGGAAGTTTTACCCTAATGGGAAGGGATCAGGTGAGATTTCCTTATGTTTCCTTTAAGTTTCCTACAAAAGCATACAGGTATGAAATAGAAGCAGATTTCATGAAAACACTAAACATAGCTTTTTTAGGGTCTTTCCCCAAAAAAAGATCTTTTAAAAATGAATATTTATATATTGTCTGTGAACATTTTTTTTGGTATAAATCTCTAAGATCTTACCAGTCTTACCAGTGAATACCTAGATGTCTCTTAGGGAACATAAGATCTTTGATTATGATCTGGAAGAGATCTTTGAGTCCTTTGAGCCCAACCCCTTTAGCTAGTCAGGTCAGTCAGTCAATAAACATTTATTGAGTACCTACAATGTGTAATATACTCTGCTAAATGCTAGGGGTACAAAAAGAAAACTAAAGGATAGTTCAATTCTTCTAGGAACTCACAATCTAATGGGGGAAACATAGCACAAATAACTTATCCAATATTATTTAGGCAATAAGAAGCAGAGTTAAAATTTGAACTCAGGATCTGCAGCCCTCACTGCTCTCTTTACTACTAATATAATATTAATAAAGTGCTTATTACAGTACCTGACACTTAGTAGGTGCTTAATAACCTTCCTTCCTTCCTTCCTTCCTTCCTTCCTTCCTTCCTTCTTTCTTTCCCTCCTTCCTTCCCTCCTTCCTTCCTTCCCTCCTTCCTTCCTTCCTTTCTCTTGGAATGTATACTATAAACAATTCTAGTCCCTATGGTCTAGATTAGGGAGCTTATTTTAAATGCTGATAATTAATAGATTAAAACATTAATAAATCATCTGTTTCCCTAGTTGTTTTCAAACTTCAATCATATGGTAACCTGTATAACTTAGAGGGAATCTGCACATTAACTAACCTCTCCTAAATAAGTTAAAGTGGTCTTTAGTGTTCCCTAATAGAAGCCTTAATGGAAAGACTAGAACCCATTTGGAAATGCTTTGAGAATTACTAGTGGGAACGTGTGCCAGCCTGCAGGACATCACACAGACAGCAAAATAGCTTAAGTAGTGGGTATCTTTTTCATTTTTTGTCTGCAGATATTAAGCAGCTTGAATAGCTGGAGGTGGGGAGAGAGGTTGTTATATTATTAACCATGGGTAGCATGGTGATAGTTTATTATAGGGCAGACTTACTGAAAGATAGTTGTATCATTTTTCATGTTTAAAAAATGCTGTGACAGTGCACTTCTTCAGCAGGCTGTTATTCCAATAAATCACCCCAAATCCTAGTTCTCTGAGACTTTTGAATAGACTGTTTAGGGAAGCAGAGTGATTTGGAACAGCCTGTAGGAAAGCTAGGAATGTGCAGTGTTTTTCCTGAAGCAAGAAAGTACAGTTGTATTTGCTCAGGGTACTAATGCCTTTAAAAAAAGAAGCTGTAAATTGAGATTTTCACAATCTGGAGAGATTCTAGAAATGTAAAAACAAAGTGTAGGCAGATGAAGAATAGTGCTATATCACTCTGCGTTTGGTGCCTTTGATATGGCTCTTTCCTTATTTATTGGCCTCCTGTCTCATTCATCAAGAACAAATCTTCCTGTGTGGTGTCTCAGTCCAGCTCAGGACAACACAATACAACACAATTGCAGATACCTATAGGACCCAACTCAGGAAAGGATCCCAGACCAATGGCTCCTCTGCTTCAGTCTTATAGCTCCCATGTCTATGGATGGCTCCAAACCCCTGGATGGCTACCTACCACATACATTAATAATTACCTACCAAAGAGATTTATTTTTAAAAGCAAACACTATTGCTGATGCGCAAAGCATTTAAAACCCTCATACCTCCTCTTCCGTGACCAACATCATAATGTTGTTGGCTGATGGGCAGGGAAGTTAGCCAGAGATCAATTCAACAAGCATTTATTAAGCTTACCCTGTACTTGAGGCACTGTATTGAAACAGAGATATGAAAAATGCCCCACCTCTAATTACTACTTAAGTATTACATAGATGGTGCCATAAATAGAGTACTGGGCCTTTGTCATCTTCCTGAGTTAAAATCAAGCACTTCTAGCTGTGTGACCCTGATGAAGTCACTTCACCCTGTTTATCTCAGTTTCCTCATCTGTAAAATGAGCAGGAGAAGGAAGTGGCAAACCACTCCATTATCTCTGACAAGAACACCCGAAATCAGATCATGAAGAAATGGACATGACTAAAAATGACTGAACAATAGCAAACCTAGCTGTTGCTCCAAATGATTATATTCTATTATTTTCCCTTTTCCTTTCAGTCTTCTCCCATTTTAGTTGCTTCTCTTTGGTATCACTTTGGCTCCCTTCCTTAAGTTCCCCACCCCACCCCCTTACTCCTCTTACTTCCTTCCTCATCCCTTCTTGTCTACTTGAGTAGCTTAGGAAGAAGACAGCTGATCCAGACCTTCTCAGAACAACAGTGTCAGAGGTGGAAAAAAGTTTAGAGATGATTAGTCTGGCAGTGTCAAACTCAGATATGCAGGGATCCCTACTGCAGCACACTGACTTAGAAAACCATAAAGAAACTATCTATATTTGTATTGTTTTTTAATTTATTTTGTTAAATATTTCCCAGTTCCATTTTCATCTAATTCTGCAGCATTCAGGAGTATTGTGGGCCATGAATTTGGTACCCCAATCTAGTGCATAGCATCATTTTATAGATGAGGGAATTAAGGAAATAGCAAAGCCAAGTTTTATTAAGCTATAACCAAGTGCTCCATTTACTACTTCATGCTGCCTTCATTTCCTAAATGAACCCTATTTTGCTTCATGAACTGAAGAACCCACCCTTAGAGCAATCTTATTTGGTACTATCCTTCCCAGCTTCTTCCTTCCTGGATTTGGGTTGACTGGAAGGTTCTAGGCAATTGTCTGGATCTAGATTGAAAACAGAACTTCTAGTTGACAATCTATGGGAATCACAAGTATTTCGTTAGATGAATTCTCTGAAGTCATCCAGACCAGCCCCTTATTTTGTGAATTAGAAAACAGAAGCCCAGAGAAAATAAATGATTTTTCTGTGATCATGTAAGAGACCTAACTTTGGCCCTTTGACTTTAGAGTCAATATGTTGAAAATGATCTTTTTAGGCAACCTGAACTATTATTTTTTTTCTTATGAATTTTTTTCTTCATTCCTTTATTTTAGGTATTACTAATTTTTGATGTTACTGGCCTTTTGATAATCCAGTTAAGGCCATATCCTCATCCTATTTTAAATGTATAACATAAAAAATATATGGGATTACAAAAGAAACCAATTTTAATGAAATAAAATTTCAAAATTCAAATAATTAAAAAATAGTTACCAAAACATTAAATAAATATTTGCCTACTTTCTGAAATCTGAAATGCTAGTTAAGAATCTAAGTTTTTTACATTTACCCAAATAAATACCATTTTTAAGATCAGTTTCACAGTATCTTTTATGGGTACAAGAGAATTTATTTAATTCCCCTATGTCCTTAAAATGGCTTTTCAAATTATTAATGTCTCTCTAGCATGGGAAAATCACCCAGGCTGCTAATTTTGAGAAGCTCCCTTTTAAAATGCTACTTGAGCATCTTTAGCCTGACGCTGTACCACTGGACAGGGAACGATGAGAGAAATCTTTAGTTACACTCCAAAAGCCCCAAGCTACTATGTGGATGGCGTTAAGAATGTTTTGTCTTCACTCACTTACCATCAGTAGGGTCTCATTTGGTTCATTGAGACAATTAGAGTTGATTCTGTGCTTCTGATGACAATTTCAATCAATTCCTCTGTGCCAACAAGCTTTTATTAAGTGCCTGCTGCATTCCAGGCTCTGTTTTAAGTGCTGGGGATACAAAAACAGTCCTTCCACCATCAAAGAAACACAATCTAATGAAAAGAAATGATAATGAAAAGAATAAGGCATTTGAAGTTAATAGTTGTGAAAGATCTTAGGTAATAGAGTTCTAAGATAATTGGTGTAATTTGTTTATGTTCATAGTGCCTTTTCTTAACATGGAGGAACATTATCACCTTTTTATAGAGAGATTACTGAAAATTCTTGATCTCTTTTACACATTAAATTTTCTAACTGAATATATACCCTTCTTGACAGCAGGGACTGTTTGGGTGCTTACTAATTTTGTGACCCTGGAGAAGGCCCTTCAGTTTCCTGAAATGTAAAATGGGGCTAGTAACAGCATCTACCTTGCAAGATTGTTAAGAAGATCAATGAGATTATTATGAACAGTGCTTAGTACAGCTTCTGCACATAATAGAAGCTTTTCCCTTTTTGTATGTATTTATATTTCTAGCATTTACCATGTTTCCTGGTATATAATAATAAATTTATAAATGCTTATTGAGAATCAGATACAATTAGAATTGAGATATTTCAATCTAATTCATAATATATTTTTGTTAACATGTATCTACCAGACTAAATTGTAAATTTCTTAAGGACAGGGCTCACATCTTATATTTGTATCTTTTACATAACTGAAGGGCTGTTGAAGGAATTGGGGGCACTTGCATTTGATATGTGAGCTTCCCAGATGTAACTTGGCATATTAATTTTCTTTTAAATCAAAGACAAAGTCAACTTGGTTTTGATATTGCCTTGAGAATTTTGTTCAGGAGTGTCCGGGCCGAGAACTGTTGCCCCAAAGACAGCTACTGTATCCATTTAAATTGTTGGTTTTTAGCAAACACTCTCTGAGGATGGTGGGACTAGTGTAGAGCAATGGTACAACTTAGCCTGTGGAAAAGTTGGCAAATGAAGCAAAGTTTTGGCTTCGTTTTTCAACACTAGACTACATAATGACTTCCTTTTCTTTCTTCCCCTTTCCCTCTCCATTTCTCCTTCCATTTCCCAGATCATTTAAACTAGAGCATATTTTCTACTCCATCTATTCTAATGAATGGAATACTGATCCCACCCCACTTGGGGCCCCTGGGGGCTTTATACCCAGGGCTCACAGCTTTCAGCATGTGGGAGGTGGCTGTTTGAGTGGTTGAGCATCTGTGCTTACACAACTGGCATTGAGTGTGACCCTCAATTTCATTGGTTTCCTGTCGATCATTTTTAAATCTGATCCATTTAATTTTGTCTCCTCAAGGGCTTTTGTGTCATATCTTTCTCTGAAATTATATGTAGTGTTTGCCCTTTTGCTATGTGAGGCTGTGGTGAGTGGGAAGTTGATTTCTTGTAAAAGGTTTGCATATCATCAGTATTGTGGGAGAGGGAAAAAAACCTTTTTGGTCTTTTATTCAATTTTCTCTTTTTTTCCAGGAAATTCCCTTTCTTACCCTCCCACTCTCTTTCCCGGTTTCCAACATAATCCTCATGTCATCAGAGTTTGGGGGTTGATTCTTTAAAATATGTTTTAAATATAGTCCAGATTTTTATTCATAGTTAATTTTTTGAAATTTTAAGTATTCATTTTTTTAAAGTGAGAAAATGAACAATCCATGACTATTATTGAGGGAATTAGGGATGTTTTAGCCTAGGGAAGAGAAAATCTAGGAGACATAGTAGCTGTCTGCAAGGATTTGAAAAGCTATCATCTGGAAGAGAGATTAGGCTTGTTCCACTTCTGTCTGGAGGAGCCACCATTAGGCAGAATGTATGGAAATTACAGAAAGATTTCAGCCCAATATAAAGAAAAACTTCCTAACAATCAGCTCTGTCTGGAAGTATACTATTTTGCCAAAGGAGGTAGTGGCTACATCTTCATTACAGGTCTTCACACAGAGGCTGGTTGACAATTTGATGGGAATATGATAGAGGGGAACTCTATTTTTGGATAGGTTTGCATTGCACAAGACAGTCACCAAAAGCTGTTCCAGTTCTGAAATTCTACAACGACAAGGACTATGCCTTATTCCTTTGAGTGCCCCCACCTTCAAGCAGAGAGTACTACACATGCTGTTTGATGATGTGTTGATATTGACAAATTGTATTTTTAATTCTTTTTTACTAGTCCTTTGATTTAATAGGGAACAATGGGTGAAACTTCCTTCTAGATTAACACCTTCAGAAGATTAAACAATGTGAAGGTCCAGGGTCACAACAAGACAGAAATGAGACTTAAATCCAGTTTTTCTTTGACTTCCATGCTGCTCTTTGCTCACTAAACAAAATTAGCTCATGCTCTCCTATACATATTATTTGATGATAAATTGGCATTGATGCATCTTATCATGGTAGTAATGTTTTATAGAACTAATTGATCAAAAAGCATTTATTAATTGCTTGTGTGCCAGGTGCTATGATAGCTGGTAGGGGTTCAGATATAAATTCTTTATTTCAAGGAATTTACAGATTATTAGCAAATAATTAGTAATTTGAAGGGTTTTTTCATTAATGTTAAATTAGCACTAATTTATCCTGTTCAACCAATGTTTATTAAATGTCTGCTATGTGTAAGATAACCTTAATAGCTGATAGGTTTAGAAGATGTAGTTCTGGACTGCCAGGGGAGTATAATGTAGTAAGGGAGCTAATAACTTATAAGATTAGCCAGAACAAAGATTCAAAATAGATAAAATTCTAGTTGAGGAGTTGAGAAGGAGCCATCTGAGTTGGAACTTGAAGGATGGAAGTTTTTTATTCTATTCTATTGTGTCATGAAAATACTTGTTTTATTTCTTAAGTTTGGAATAATTAAAAAAATGTATGCATAGGAGAATTAGATGGGTAGGTGAAGAGAACATTCCAGTTACAAGGCACCATGTAAGAAATAACACAAAAGTAGAAAAGATCAGGATAGAGGTAAAAATCTGGATACAAGTTGTAGGAATTAGGAATGCCTTCCAGAGTCTTCAATTGTAAAGCTTATGTGTATGTGTGCATACATATATATTTCAGAGATTTCTGCTACAGTAAACACAATGTTGTATGAAAAGTTTAAAATAAATCAAACAAGTATGCATTGTTCTAACTCACCCTTTTATAAGATTCTCAGTGATTTTAGTAAGGAATAAAATATGATCAAGACTCTTGTTGCTTCTTAGACTTCACCCTTTTTCTTCCCCTGTAACATTTTTTTCCTTTGAAGTGAACACATGCATTCAAATTCATACTATTCAAAGTTATAATTATGTAAAATGTGGTAATTGATTCCAGCCCAATGGAAATATTCTATGTGAATTATAAAAAATGCAATCACTTAATTGAATTCCTTATTCGTACCAATCAGGACTTATTTCTTCATTGGAAAGAATTCTGCATTTGGAGTCTGAAGACCTGGGTTAAAATTCCAGAAATGCATGTGTGATCTTGGGCAAAAAACTTAACCTTAAGTGTCTGGGTCTTTGTAAAATGAGGAGATTAGATTAGATGATTAAATCCCCTTCAGTCTCTAAATTTATGAAGTAAACAGCCTAGTGTACCATACAGCAATATGGGTTGCTCTGCATATATCTCATTATTCTTCTGTTCTTTTAGGGGCTTTGACTATCAAAAGTAATATTTTATATTTCGTTAGGATATAGGTCTACATCTAACTCCATTTTTTCGACTATAAAATGGGAATATTCCCAGGGTTGTTGTAAGGATCAAATGGGATATTTGGACAATGTTAGCAAAGTGCCTGGCAAGTAGTAGGTATTTAATACGTGTTTCTTTCTTTCTAGGCAGCCACATCAATGGTGTTCTCAGTGTCTTGTTAATTTATATTAAATCTCAGTTTTTTTATCTGTGGGCTTACTAGGAAATATGCAGAAATATCTTCTGGATTAAAATTCTATGAATTCCATTTTTAGGGCATATATTCCCTTGCCTCCCCAAAGTATGTTAGTACAAAGATCATATCTAAACTTTAAAAAAAAAAAAAAAAGCTCTCTCCATGTCTATCTGTACTCTGAATACAGTAAGTATTCGATAAATGCTTATTGAATGGTTCTGGGCCTTACTAATGAAATGGTTAAATTATTGTGAACTAGGAAATAGGCTGTTGGTTTGTTTTGGGGACATTAACTCATCCATACCACATACCCCATATAATAAACTCCATATTTAGAAGAAACCAAACCAGTAATTCAGAATTGCCACTACTGTGTATCTTAGGCTTACTGTGGGTGAATGCAGGTTGCCATGACTACTGATATATTTTCATTTTTTCTGCATTTGGACATAAAAAATAAGGAACTTGAATATTGCTTGTTTAAACATTGTATTGTCCTTTTTTGGTTTTATGTTTCAATCATAAAGGAGTGAATATGCCTTATGCTAATCAAGCAGTTTTGCTGTTCTGTAATTAGAGATTTCCTTTACACTGAATTCCTCTCTTGGATATTCTCCCCTTTTGGGATGTTCTTCTCTTCCATTCCCCTGATTCCTTTTCTGAGTTATCTATCATCTCTCTCATTGTGCACATCCCTATCTTGTGTCCACTATAGTAAACTCCAAGGTTTGTCCTAGACCTTCTCTTTTTTGTCTTGATGACTTGATCAGCTTCCATAGATTAAATTATATCACTATTTAGATGTCTCTTATATGCACAAATCCAATTCTGCTCTCTCTACTGAGTTCTAGCCTATCAGCAGAACTTTCAAACTCGATTTCCAAGAGACATCTCAAACTAAGCATGTCTGAAACAGAATTAATTCTTTTTTTTTGGTCCTTTTTTTTGACTAGACAATCATCAAGGGTCACACAGTCATGAATGTCAAGTGTCTGAGGTCACATTTGAGCTCAGGGACCAGTGCTTACTATGTTATCTAGTTTCCCCTTAATTCTTTCTTTGTAAACCCATACCTCTTTCAGATCTCCCTGTTCCTGTCATAGAAAGTAGCATCATTTTCTCAGTCACCCATGTTCTCCACTCTGGTGTTATCCTTGATGCTTCATTCTCATTCACTTCATATATTTACCCTACTGACCATTTTTCTTATTTCTCTTTCTTGTAACTGACATCCTCTTCCTTCATCCTCCTGCAACTTTACTTCAGGTTTTCTTTACATCTTATACTATAGGAACCTCCTCTTTGTTCTCCCTGGCTTGTGTCTCCCCACTCCACATGACTGCCTTCCTCAATAAACTTTAGTGGCTCCCTGTTGCTTCTAGAATAAAATATAGTGTCCTCTGTGGAGCATTTAAAATTTTTCGCTTTGTCTCCTTGCTATTTTTCCATGGTTCTTACACTTCATTAATGTCTTTTCACTCTGCGTCCTTAGTCATCTCCTTAACACAGGATGTTCCATTTCCTCTTCCTGTACTTTAGCCAGTAATGTACATCTTTCTCACCTCTACCTCTTGGAATATTTTCTTTGCAAACCCACTTTGTGCATTAAACTTAACTTAGTTCTTCCCACACACACCAGTTAGAAACACCTCTCTCCATACAAACTTGGATTCATTTTGCATTTGTTCTCTATAGTCATTCATATGTACATGTACATGCCTCCCCATTAGAATGTAAGCTTCTCAAGGGCAAGGATGTCTCACTTTTATCTTTCTGTCTTCAGTGCTTAGCACATAGTCAATGCTTATTAATGCTTTTTGTTTGTTTGAAAACACATCTCTCATTCTTGCAGCCAAGCTAGTGGAAGGGGAATCACAACACTTTTGTGAATATACTGTAATATTCTTTCTGGGTGTTGAAGAAAAAATAAAATACTTTTGTCTGACTGAGCCTGAGGTTGGTAATCACTACATTCAGCAAAGTTACCATACAGATACAAGTTATGTACTGTGCTTTTTCTTCCCCTTTAGCTTTGCAGGAGTCCCAGAGTGGGCTCAAAGGCTCTTTGGCACATGCTATTACTGCCCTCAGGGTTTACAATACAAGTTAAGTGGACCACTGAGAGGCTTGTCAGCTTGAAATAGTTCAGCCCTTTTTTGAATTATCTGAGTACTGAAGGTCTTGTATTATTTGAAAAGTAGAAAAATTATTACCCTCAGAGCTGCTTGGGTAACTACAAAAATAGCAGAAGAGATTTTTTGAAAATATTCTGACTTTTACTTTCAGACTGATTTCCCTGCCTCCTTTTCCCACCATCCCTCTCTTCTTCCTTCCTCTGTTCCTTTCTTCCATCTTTCTTTGCTTCCTTTGTTCATTTGTTTCATTCTCTTTTCCTTATATTGATTCTTCTTCCTCTTAATTTCTTTCATCTTTATCCTCTCATTTTTTTTTATTTCTTCCTTTCTTCCTTTTTCTTCTACTTTGACCTCTATTCCTTCCCTCCTCCTTACCTAGGAAAACTCATCTCCTTGCTTAATTTGAATGTTTTCCACATCTAAAATTACAACTCTAATAACTACTTTATTATTAAACATGACACAATTTATAATAATATTTCCCTAACTGTCTTATAACTTTCTGGAAGAGATAGACCTTAAATTCCTTTTATTCAGAAATATTAGGAGTATTTCTCTGAGGGGAAAAAAGTAACAAGCCTGTAATATATTTCTTTTCAAGATTTATTGAAACCTTCCATTCTTAACCATTTGGCCACCTACCAGGGAACCCTATCTTCCTCTGCCACCTACTAGAGAACCCTGTCCTCCTCTATGCATGTCTTTGTCCACGTGACTTTAAGGACACTGTTATTTTGCCATTAACTTGGAGTGGATTTGGGATAGCATTCCCTGGTTCCTTAATGCTGTTTGTGCAGTGTTTGACACGCACAAATCCTCTTTGATAAAAGTCATTAAGCTGGCATACTGAGTTGTGTTTTTTCAATAGCTATGTGCTGTTTGGCTATTATCTCTGATTCTCTCAGAAAATTAAGTGGAATCCTGAACTGCTTCCTTCCTAAAGTGGTGACACTTCTTTCTTAGGAGCTGAAGGACAGGGATTTTGCCTTAGAGGAATACATGTCACTTTCTATGCTGAGAGTGGTCACTCCTGTACAGTTGTGGCAAGAAAAGACCAACAGCCTCTTTCCCTGCTTGCATACTGAAAAGCCTGCCCTCTGCTTTGTTCCCAAAGTGGCTATTTTCTGAGGCTTACTCAAAGCTAGTTGTGTGTTTGTAGGCAGAGTGTGTGACTGTCTGGGACTTTTGTAGAATTCTGTTTGGATGGTGTGGGTAGTTTTCTTGGAATAGGATTTGGGATTTTGTTCCCCGTATTTCCATTGAACTTACTTTCAGAATTTGTCATATATTCCTGTATAATTTATAGGATATTTGATGTAGAACTGAATTTCCAAGGGCTCTCTAATTAATCCTTACCTTTTACAAATGAAGAAACTTCATTTTACCAGACAATAGGCAAGAACTGAACCCAGCTCTTTATCTCTTAATTTAGCAATTCATCCTTTGTATTTCTTGGTTATCCCTGGCCTAATGCCCATGGAATTATATTGCAGGAGAAAATAACCTGAATGTAAATATTATGTGTGGTCTGGGAGGGTTCTTCTTCTTCTTTCTCCTTTCTTCTTTAATCTCTCTCTCTCTCTTTTTCTTTCTTAGAGCACTGTCCTTTTGTTACTGATTCATCCTACAGTGATGTAGAAGATGATAAAAAAAGATCTGAGTGACTAAATTTTTTTTTCTACTCTTTGAAGTTCCATGGCACTTTCTAATCCTTGAAATTTTCATTATTGTCTTTCTCATGAAAATGAATGTTTCCTAGGAGGAATAACTAGTTAAACTAATAACACTAACTAATGTTTATCAATTATGACTTTTTCAGGCTACGTAGTTATCACTTTGCAACTCCTCAATGGCATAAGACAGAGGACAGACAAATTTTGATGAAAGAAAAGAATTATAAAGTAGAAAATAGGGAACTTTGCTTAGAATTTTGGTGGCATCCTGGTGTTGGGGATAGAAATTCTAGTAGATAGGTACTTAATAAATGTTTGAATTTAACAAGGTTGCCATGAAAGAGGGAACAGATTTTAAAAGGGCTAAGCAATAACAAAAAAGGGGAGGGAACGGGAAGTATACAAATGGATATGGAGCAGAACCTGCTAAAGGTAATCCTCATCTTTATCTTTGATGATCTGCCTATAGACAAATTTTGCTTCCCTTTAGAAACAGAGCAAATAGGCAAGTTTGCTTAGAAATATTTTGGAGTCTCAAAAGGAACCTTATAATCCATCTAAATTTAATTTATTTGGAAGTATAATATACACAAAAAATTTTAAGTAATCTTAGTTGCAGGAATAAATATACTTTGTAGAACAGCCCAAAAGAGGTTGAGTATCTTGGGAAATTAAATGAGTTTCCGGTTTCTGGGGGAAGATGTGAAATAATAATCTCAGATTTAATTGAACCCTGAGCTCTATTCTTTCATTAATATATTAATGTTTAATCAATTCAATTCATTTCTACATTTATTAATCACCTATTATGTTCAAAATACAAAGTGGCAGAAATACAAAGACAACAGTCCTTGCCCTCCAAGAGATTGCATTCTCTTGGCCTTTGTGTGTTTGTACAGGTGCACACATGTGCTTGAACACATGAGAGAGAAAATACAACTTGTACAGAACTAAGTAAACACTAAGTATATATATATGGCTATTTTAAAAGTGAGAGAGCACTAACATCGGGGTGGGGGACTATTAAAGGCAGTTAGATGTTGCAATGCATAGAGCACCAGACCTGGATCAGGAAGACCCAAATTCAAATTCAGCCTCATCTATTTACTAGCTTTTGATTCTGAGCAAGTAATTTAACACTGTTTGTGTCAGTTTTCTCATCTGTAGAAAATGAACTGGAGAAGGAAATCATAAACTATTCCAGTACTTTGGCAAGAAAACCCCAAATGGGGTCACAGAGCCAGACATGATTGAAATGAGCTAACAACAGGTTATTTAAAAAAAAGTGTCACAATCCAGAAATAATTTGTGTGAATGTATGTGTGTGTGTGTATGTTTGTGTGTGGTGGGAAATCACTTATGCAAAACTTATGAGAAATAGAAAAAAGCATTTTTCAAGCATATACTATGTGCCAGGCACTGTGCTAAGAACTTTACAAATATCTCATTTGATCAAAAACAAGAAAATCTAATGTCCTGTAAAGGTAATTTTTAGCCTACCGGTTTGATAGGACTGGGGAGTGTGTGAGGTGATCCTAGTTATCCTAGAAAATAAGGATGTAGAAAAAGGATTCAGCTACTCCAATCTCCTCATTTTCATAAGAAACTTAGGTCTAGAGGTGAAGTAATTTATTGGAGTTTATGTGACAAGAGAATGGTGGATTCAATTCCTCTCTCCCTCCCTTTCTCCCTCCTTCCCTCCCCCTTTCTCTCTCTGTCTCTTTGTCTTTCTCTTTTCCTTCCTCCCTTCCTCCCTTCCTTTCTTCCTGCCTTCCTTTCTTCCTTCCTTTCTTCTTTCCTTCCTTCCTTCCTTCCTTCCTTCCTTCCTTCCTTCCTTCCTTC
>JAJPUD010008679.1:23296-85429 GCA_023553655.1 Myrmecobius fasciatus | reverse complement strand
AAAGGAGGTAAAATAAGGCAAAATCTCATAAAGAGACATAGAAGATCTAATATAATTGAGGGAAAGAAGGGAGGGCGATGAGTATTGTGTAAACCTTACTCTCATTAGATTGGACTCTAAGAGAGTATATCAGACACATTTGGCTTCAAAGAAAGCACTGACCCTCCTTGTGGGAAGGTAGGAGGAAGGGGAGAAAAGGAAAGGGATAAAATAATAGAAGGATTAGGGGAAAGGTATAAAGGGGAGGGAGGGACTCTAAAGGGAGGAGGATTATTGGTGGGAGGTGGTCATCAAGAAAAACCACTAACCTGGAAAATGTATCTAGGACAGAAAATCTAAGGATTATTGGATATCCTGAAAACAAAGATGATGAAAAAAAGAGCTTCAACATCATCTTTCAGGAAATCATCAAAGGAAACTGCTCCAAGGTCTCAGAATCACAAAGTAAAATAGCCTTTGAAAGAATTCACAGATCATCTCCTGAGAGAAACTCCAAGCTGAAAACTCCAAGAAATATTGTGGCTAAATTTCAGAGCTATCACACCAAGGAGAAAATATTACAAGCAGCCAGAAAGAAAAAAATTCAAATACCAATAAGCCACAATAAGGATTATTCAGGATCTAGAAGTTTCCACCTTAAAGGATTGAAGGGCCTGAAATCTGATATTCCAAAAGGCAAAAGAACTTGGAATTCAGCCAAGATAAACTACCCCACTAAACTGAGCATTTTCTTTTAGGGAAAAAAAGGTGAACATTCAATGAAACAAATGAATTCCATTTATTTCTGATGAAAAGACCAGAGCTGAACAAAAAACTTGACCTCCAAATATAGAACTCAAGAGAAGCATAAAAAGGTAAAAAGAAAAGAACTCTTGAGAACTATATCTCTGTTGTGGGTATACATAGAGAGTGCATGTATAATTTGATTTTACTGTTATTATTTATATATACATTTTATATATATGTGTGTACATACATATATATAAACATGGGAGAAAGGGGATTGCTCTGGAAAAAGGAGAAAGTGGAGGTAAAATGAGGAAAATTACATCTCACAAAGAGGTAAAGAAAACCTATTATAATTGAGGGGGAAAAGGGTGGAGGAAGAACATTGTGTGAATTTTACTCTCATCAGATTTGTCTCAAAGAGAGAATATTAAACATATTTGGTTTCACTGAGAAATTTCTCTCATCGTATAGAGAAGTTGTAAAAGGAAAGGAAAAGGAAAGGGGAAGGCTAATAGAAAAGAGAAATAGTAAAGGAAAAATATAAGAAAGGGGGGCGGGGCTATAAAGGGCAAGACTTCCTTGAGGCATGTGGAGCTCATAAGCAGAATACTGGGGAAGAGGGAAAGGGGGAAAAGAAAGGAAAGAGAACAGCATAATTTGGAGTAAATAAGAAGGCAGGAAATACAGAATTAGTCATTTTAATTGTGAATGTGAATGGGATGAACTCTCCCATAGAATGGAAGTGAATAGCAGAGTGGATTAAAATCTAGAACCCTACAATATGTTGTTTACAAGAACCATTTAAAGGAGAGTGATATATACAGAGTAAAGATAAAGGGTTGGAGCAGAATTTATTATGCTTCAGGTGAAGTAAAAAAAGCAAGAGTACCCATCATGATCTTAGATCAAGGAAAAGCAAAAATAGATCTAATTAAAAGAGATAAGGAAGGAAACTAAATCTAAAGGTTACCATAGATAATGAAGAAATATCAGTACTAAGTATAGCAATAAATTCCTAAAGGAGAAGTAAAGAGAGCTTCAAGATGAAATAAATAGCAAAACTAATAGAGGGGGATCTCAACCTTGCTCTCTCAAAATTAGATAAATCAAATTACAAAATAATTAGGAAAAAAGTTTAGAAGATAAATAGAATATTAGAAAAGTTACATATGGTAGATCTCTGGAGCAAATTGAATGGAGAGAGAAAGGAGTATACTTTTTTCTTGGCAAGAGCTGGAAGCTATACTAAAATTGGCCATATATTAGGGCATAAAGATCTAAAAATCTAATTCAGAAAGGTAGAAATAGCAATGCATTTTTTTCAGGTCACAATGCAATAAAAATTACATTCAGTAAAAGTCTAGGTGAAATTAGACCGAAAATTAATTGGAAACTAAATAATCTAATACTCACGAATGAATGGGTGAAACAGCAAATCATAGAAACACTCTATAATTTCATCCGATTATGACAATAATGAGACAACATGCCAGAATTTGTGGCAGGCAGCCAAAGCAGTAATAAGGGGAAATTTTATATCTCTAGATGCTTACTTACATAAAATAGAGAATGAGAAGATCAATGAGTTGGGCTTGCAAGTTAAAAAAACAAAAACAAAAACAAAAACAAAAAACTAGAAAAAAAGACAAATTCAAAACTCTCAATTAAATACCAAATACGAAATTGTAAAAATAAAAAAGGAGATTACTGAAATTGAAAATAAAGAACTATTGAATTAATAAATAAACTGAGTTGGTTTTATGAAAAAAAAAAACAAGAAAATAGATAATCTTTAGTTAACTTCAAAAAGGAGAACATTCCACCAATGAAGAGGAAGTTAGAGCAATAATTAGCAGTTATTTTGCCTAACTTTATGCCAATAAATTTGATAACTTAAGTGAAATGGAGGAATACCTACAAAAATATAGATTGCCCAGATTAACAGAAGAGGAAATAAATTACTTAAATAGTCCCGTTTTAGAAAAAACAAATAGAACAAGCTATTAATCAACTCCCTAAGAAAAAATCTCCAGGGCAAGATGGATTTACATGTGAATTGTACCAAACATTTGAAGAATGATTAACTGCAATACTATCCAAACTATTTGAAAAAATAGGGAAAGAAAGACTCTGACCAAATTCCTTTTTTGACACAGACATGGTACTGATAGCTAAACCAGGTAGGGTGAAAACAGAGAAAGAAAATTATAAACCAATATTCCTAATGAATATAGGTGCAAAAATCTTAAAGTATTAGCAAAAAGATTACAGAATGTCATTCCCAAGATAATACACCATGACTAAATAAGATTTATATCAGGAATACAGAGCTGATTCAATATAAGGAAAACTATTAACATAATTGACTATATAAATAACCAAACTAACAAAAATTATATGATAATCTCAATAGATTCAGAAAAAGCATTTCATAAAGTCCAACACATATTCCTATTAAAATACTGGAGAGTATAGGAATAAATGGACTTTTCCTTAAAATAGTCAGTATCATATATTTAAAACCATCAGCAGGCACTATATTTAATGGGAATGAAGTAGAAGCATTCTCAATAAGATCAGGGATAAAACAAGGTTGCCCAGTATCATCATTATTATTTAGTATTATATTAGAAATGTTAGCTTTGGCAATAAGAGAAAAAAGAGATTAAAGGAATTAGAATAAGTAACGAAGAAACAAAATTATGATTCTTTGCAGATGATATGATTGTATATGTAGAGAACCCTAGAGAATCAACTAAAAAAAAACTATTAGAAACAATTCACAAATTTAGCAAAGTTTCAGGACATAAAATAAATGCACATAAATCATCAGCATTTTATACATCACTAACAAAGTCCAACAGCAAGAGATACAAAGAGAAATTCCATTTAAAATAGCTGTCAATAGTATAATATATCTGGGAATCTATCTGCCAAGACAAAGTCAAGAATTATATGAACACAACTATGAAGTATTTTCTGCACAAATAAAGTCAGATTTAAATAATTGGAAAAATATGAAGTGCTCTTCAATAGGTCGAGCAAATATAATAAAAATGACAATCTATTTATTTAGTGCTATACCAATCAAACTCCCAAGAAATTATTTTAGTGACCTAGAAAAAATAGTAACACAATTTATCTGTAAGAATAAAAGGTCAAGAATTTCAAGGGATTAATTAAAAAAAAAAAAACTACTCATTCCACATCTAAAAATCTAATATCAAAATCTGATCTTGATTTAGACATAAAGAGTAATATTTTAAGCCAATTAGATGAAAATAGGATAGTTTGCCTCTCAGATCTGTGAAGAAGAAAGGAATTTGTGGCCCAAGAAGAACTTAAGTACATTATTGAATGCAAAATGGATAATTTTAATTACATTAAGTTAAAAAGTTTTTGTACAAACAACACCATTGCAGACAAAATTAGAAGGGAAGAAATAAACTGGGAAAAACTTTCACATTCAAGTGTTTTGATAAAGACCTCATATCCTAAAATATATGGAGAATTGACTCAAATTTATAAAAATCCAAGCCATTACCAAATTGATAAATGATCAAAGGATATAAATGGGGAATTTTTCAGGTGACAAAATTAAAACCATTCTGAGTCATATGAAAAGATATTCTAAATCATTATTGATCAGAGCAATGCAAATTAACACAACTCTGAGGTACCACTACACACTTGTCAAATTGGTTAAAATGACAGGAAAAGATAATGATAAATGTTGGCAGGCATGTGGGGAAACTGGGACACTAATACATTGTTGCTGGAGTTCTAAGCTGATTCAACCATTCTGAAGAGCAATTCAGAAACATGCCAAAAGGGCTATCTAATTGTGTACCCTTTGATTCAGTAGCATTTCTACTGGGCTTTTATTCTAAAGCAATAATAATGGAAGAAAAACAATCCACATGTTCAAAAATATTTGTGGCAGCTCTTTTCATAGTGACAAGAAACTGGAAACTGAGTGGATGTTCAACCATTGGAGAATGGCTGAACAAGTTATGGTATATTGATGTTATGAAATATTATTTCTCTATAAGAAAAGATGAGCTGGTTGATTTCAAAGAGGCCTGGAGAGATTTACATGAACTAATGCTAAATAAAATGAGTAGAACCAGGAGATCATTATACATGGCAATAGCAAGAATATACAATGATCAATTTTGATGGACATGGCTCTTGTCAACAATTAGGTGATTCAGATCAGTTCCAATGGTCTTATGATAAAGAAAACAATTGTCAGAGAGAGGACAGTGGGAATTGAATGTAGGCCACAACATAGTATTTTCTCTCTTTTTGTTGTTGTTTACTTGTATTTTGTTTTCTTTCTCATTTTTTTTTTTTTGATCTATTTTTTCTTCTGCAGCATGACATTTGTGGAAATAAGTATAGAGGAATCCCACATGCTTAAACATATATTGGATCACTTTCCAACTGGGGGAAGTGAAGAAAGGGGCAAAATTAGAACACAGAGTTTTGTAGGCAGGGGTGTCAAAAAATATTCATGTATATATTTTGAAAATAAATGCTATAATTAAAAAATATTTTTGAATCAACATTTATTATGAAAATCAGTCTATATGACCTTTCAAATAAGGTATCACCACCATATCTGTGTCATAAAAGGAATTTGGTAGAACTTCATCCCCTATTTTTCCAAATAGTTTGTATAGTATGGCAATTAGTTATTCTTGAAATGATTGTTAGAATTCACTTGTAAGTCCATCTCGCACTGGCACTTGTGCATTTTATTTTCCTCAAATGGGTCTGTTTAAGTAATTTATATCCTCCTCTGTTAATCTGAGCAATCTACATTTATGCAAGTATTCATCCATTTCACCTAAATTAGCATATTTAATGGTACACAGTTTGGCAAAATAGGTCCTAATTATTACTTTAATTTCCTTCATTTGTGGCAAGTTCATCCTTTTCATTTCTTAAACTGGTAATTTGATTTTCTGCTTTTCTTTTTCTTTTCGGATTAGCTTATTTATTGGAGTTTTTCATAAAGTCAACTCTTTTCTTTATTAGATAAGTAATTTATTTAATATCTTATTAATCTCTTTTTTATTTTTATTTTCAAAATTTGTTATATTATTTCATTATTTATGGTACTCTTTAGCAAGATATGGATTCAATTCTTGTCTCTTTTAATTGAATCTATCTTTGATTTTACTTGTTCTGAGATCAGGATAGCTCCCCCTGCTTTTTTTTTTTTTTACTTCAAATGAAGCATAATAAATTCTGCTCCAACCCTTTACCTTTATTCTGTATCTATCACTCTGCTTTATATGTATTTCTTGTAAACAACATATTGGATTCTGACTTTTAATCCAGTCAGCTATCCACTTTCCTTTTATGGGAGAATTCATCCCATTCACTTTCACAGTTAAAATAACTAATTCTGTATTTCCTGCCATCTTATTTACCCAAAGTTATGTTTTTCTCATTCCTTTCCCCCTTCCCTCCTCCCCAATATTTTGCTTTTGATGACTACCTCCCTCAAATAGTCCTCCCTCTTTAAAGCCCTTTCCCCTTTTTACATATTTCCCCTAATTCTCCTATTTTTCCTTCTATTGTTCTTTTCCTTTCTTTTCCTCTTTTCCCTCACACTTCCCTATAAGGTGGGACAAGTTTCTAGGTGTAAGCAAATATGTCTGATATTCTGTCTTAGAGCCAAATCTGATGAGAGTAAGATTCACACAATGGTCATCCCCCTCCCTTCTTTTCCTCAATTATAATAAGTTTCCTTTGCCTCTTTCCATCCTTTTTCCTCTTTTTCCTGTGTGATCCACTTTCTAGTTTCTTTTTCATATTATCAAAATAAAATCAAATACTACCCACATTCTCTAAGTATACCCATAATAGAAATAAAGTATAAAGAATTCTTTCCCTTTTACCTTTTTAAGCTTCTCTTGAGTTCTGTTTTTGGAGATCTTTTTTATTTCCTTTTTTTGTTTTTTTTGTTCAGCTTTGGCCTTTTTGTCAGAAATAGATGAAATTCACATATATCATTGAATGTCTATATTCTTCCCTGAAAGACAATGCTTATTTTAGATGGATAGTTTATTCTTAGGTGAAGTCCAAATGTCTTTTTTGTTGTTGTTGTTGTTGTTGTGAGGCAATCAAATGACATTTATTTTTTTAATTTATTTTTTTAAAGCTTTTTATTTACAAAACATGCATGGGTAATTTTTCATCAATGACCCTTACAAAGTTTTCTGTCACAATTTTTTTCCTCCTTCCCCCCACTCCCTCCCTTAGATGGCAAGAAGTCTAATATATGTTAATTATGATAAAATACTTGACAAATTGAATATGTGCATACATATTCATACAGTTATCTTGCTGTACAAGAAAAATCAGATTTCCAAGAAAAAAAATCTGAGAAGACAAACATAATGCAAGCAAACATCAATAGAGAGAGTGAAAATGCTATGTTATGGTTCACACTCAGATCCCACAGGCCTCTCCCTAGGTGTAGTTGGCTTTCTTCATCACTGTACAATTGGAATTGGTTTGAATCATCTCATTGTTGAACAGAGTCATCTCCTTCAGAATTGATCATCATATAGTCTTGTCGTTGACGTGTATAATGATCTCCTAATTCTACTCATTTCACTTAGCCTCAGTTCATGAAAATCTCTCCAGCCTCTCTGAAATCATCCTGCTGGTTGTTTCTTATAGAACAATAACATTCCATAACATTTATATACCATAATTTATTCAGCTATTCTCCAATTGATGGGCATCCATTCAGTTTTTAGTTTCTAGTCACTACAAAAAGGGCTGCCACAAATATTTTTGCACATGTGGGTCTCTTTCCTTCCTTTAAGATATTTTTGGGATATAGCCCAATAGAAACATTGCTAGGTCAAAAAGTATGTACAGTTTGATAACTTTTTGAGCATAGTTCCAAACTGCTTTCCAGAAAGGTTGGATTTGTTCACAGTTCCACCAACAATGTATCAGTGTCCCAGTTTTCCCACATTCACTCCAACATTCTCCATTATCTTTTCCTGTCATTTTAGCCAATTTGACAGGTGTGTAGTGTTTTCTCAGAGTTGCCTTAATTTGCATTTCTCTGATCAATAGTTATTTGGGGCACCTTTTTATATGACTAGAAATAGTTTTGATTTCATCATTTGAAAATTGTTTGTTCATATCCTTTGACTATTTATCAATTGGAGAGTAGCTTGAGTTCTTATAAATATGATTTCTATATATTTTATTAATGAGGCCTTTATTAGAACTCTTAAATGTAAATATGATTTCCCAATTTATTGCTTCCCTCCTAGTCTTGTCTGCATTAGTTTTATTTGTATAAAAACTTTTTAACTTAATATAATCAAAATTATCTATCTGGTGTTCAATTAAAAGTTCCAGTTCTTCTTTGGACACAAATTCCTTCCTTCTCCACAGGTCTGAGAGGTAAACTATCCTATGTTCCTCTAATTTGCTGATAATATCACTCTTTATGTCTGAATCATGAACCCATTTAGATCTTATCTTCGTATGTAGTGTTAGGTGTGGGTCTGTAATCCAAATTTCTTTGTTTTTCAGAATATCAGAATTTCCTTGATGTGGAAGCTTTAGAATTTGACTAATGACATCACTGAGAATTCTAATTTTTGTTTATCTTTTAAGTGGTGATCAATGAATTCTTTCTATTTTATCTTCTGACTCTAGGGTATCAGGACAGTTTTCTTCGAGAATTTCTTGAAATAGGATGTCCAGAATTTTTGGGTGACTTTCAGCTAACATAATAAATCTTAAATTATCTCCCCTGTTTATATTTTCCATGTCATTTGTTTTTGCAATGATATATGTCATATTTTTTCTATTTTTTATTCTTTGGATTTTGTCTTATCATTTCTTGCTTTTTCATGAAGTTATTAGCTTCCACTTGCCCGATTCTAATTTTTAAGGAATTATTTAGTGACCTTTACATCCCATTTTTTATTTGGCCAATTCTATTTTTAACAAATTATTTTCTTTAATATTTTGGTTCCCCTTTTACCAAGTTGCAATTTGTCTTTTTGAACTTTACTTGTGTTCTTATTTATTTACAATTTTTTTCATCTAACACTGTTATTTGATCACTGGAATAATGATTTCTCTGAGAATCTTTTCTTTTGAGTCTTTGCTTTTAATTGTTTTGACAAAATTTTCTTCTTCTGAGTCTTTGTCTTTATCTTTTCTGTCACTACATTATATTTTTATGATGGGGTTCTTTGTGGCTGATTGATGTTTGTTCATTTTTTTCCAGCTGATTTCTTGACATTGAATTTTACATTAAGGTTGGTAGCTGTTCCAAGAATAGGGATGAGGTAGAAGAACTGTCCAAAAACTTCAGAGTTTTTTGATTGTGATTGGGGTTTTTTTGTTTTGTTTTGTTTTTTATTGTTAGTTTCTTTCTTTTTTTTCTGCAATGATGCTTTTAGAGTTAATTTTCTAAGATTGGAAGTTTTTTAGTGTTTCCAAGATGGTGTGATGTGAGGAGAAATATGATTACTGTTCTTCTGGTCTGCATTTTAACTCTTGTTCAGAAAGGGCCTTTTATTCCTTTAGATTGCAATCAGTACTGTTCCTTTTGATCCCTTATCAAGTGATAGTGTTCTTTCAGGTCATTACATCTTTGGATATAAAATAATTATTACTTTTTAATTAACAACTTTTAGCAGGAGAAAAGGCATGGGATAGTTGCACAAGGTATTGTAGTCAGCGAGATAATAAATGTACTTGCTGGGGGGAGAGGTATAAAATGATTGTCTTGGTGCAGTGAAAATCCAGTTGATATTAGGTAATATATTGTGGTAGACTCAGTCAACATAGTTTTCTGATTTCTCCAGCTCTATTCAGCTATATATAAATCAGCATATAAAGCTCAGGTAAGCTGTGACTTGCTCAAGATGATAGAACTAACAAAAGTTAGATTTGGGATTTAAATTTAGTTACTCCAATATTCTTTCCACATAAGCACTGATTGTTTTGGCTAATCATCTGTCACACGAAGTAGTCAGATTAAATAGCCTCTAAATTACCTTCCAGCAGCAATGCAAAGTGAAATAATTCTAAGGTACTACCTTATATATGTTAGATTTGTATATAGAACAAAAAGGAGAATGACAAATGTTGAAAGACGTGGGGAAAAAATGATACATTAATGCACTGTTGTCAGAATTGTAAACTGATTCCACCATTCCTTAGAGCAATTTGGAGTCATGCCCAAATGAGTACAGAATTTGTTGTATTTTTTGACCTGCCAATTCCAACACTCTATATTCAAAAAAGGAATTTTAAAAAGAGAGGGAAGGACCTAAAATATTTTTAATAGCTCTTTTCTAGCAGCAGGAAATTGGATGAATGTCTATCAACTGGTAAATGGCTGAATAAATGTTACAATGTGATTGTGATAGAATACTATTGTGATATAAGATATGAGTAGGATCTTCGTGAAAAAACTTGGAAAAATCTGCATGAGTTAATACAAAGTGAGATGTACTCTGTATAAAGTAGCAGCAATATTGTAAAATTATCACGTCTGAATGACAATACAATGATATAAGAGAAATTTGAAAGACAAGATGAAAAATGCAATTCTTCCTGAGACAAAGAACTATAAACAAAGAACTTTTTGTTGTTGTTTTTTTTTTTTTTTTTGGATAGACTGTAAAGCATACATTTTGAACTTTATTTTCTTGATTTTTGTCTGTATTTTCTTTCACAACAAAACCAACATGAAAATGTTTTTATGACAACATATGCATAACCCATTTGCCTTCTCAATGAAGTTGTTGAGGAGGGAGGAAAGGAGAAAATTTTAAGCTCAAATTTTAAAAAATGAATATTAAAAATAGTTTTTAAACATAATTGGGGAACTAAGAATTAAAAAAAAATACACCTTTGAGTATGGGTCCTTGTGAAATTTCTATCCCCTATGATTTTTTCAGTGTAATATACTATATTAACTGTTTCCCTTTAATACAAACATTGATAAATGTTTGCTTTGGGAAAAATATATGACTGTATTTAAGCTTAATGAGGTCTGTTTCCCAAAGTGAGACATTGTTGGTAATTTAAATGAGTCATCATGACAAGTTTCCTTTGGTGAGGGATTCACAATTTAGTTTAGCTTCAATCTATTAGAAATAAGAAACAATTTCTTTGGGTTCTAATTCTTCCTGCCTAAGTTGAATTACTTTCAATTCCAGTGACTTGGATTATAGGCTAACTGGCACACAGTGACATGGAAGATCTTAAACTATTAACAGTTCAGTGACATGTGCTTTTGTGGTTGGCATCCTCTCAATATTATTGCCCATGATTGATGAGAGAATCACAAATAGAACATAGAGGATGAAGACTTATGGAGGATTGACTAAAAGCATCTATTTAAAGGACACTAAATCTAATTGTTTAATCTACATTTCTATAAATGAATATCAATAACATCTATCAGTGGAAATGCCCATTAATTTCAGATTAATTTCCTAAGTAATTATAATGTCTGTCTTACCTTATTATTTGTGGTCCTCTGTCCCATCCAATCTATTCCTACAAGTATTTAATAGGCAAACAACTACATATCACTAAGCACTATGCTAGACCCAGAGAAAATGAAATATAATTTCTGCTCTCACAAAAATTACAATCCAAAGTGGAAGAGAGAGTGAAAATGTAGAAAGTAAAAACAAAAAACATATCCTTGGTAATTTATGAAGGAGGCAGAGCATAGTCACAAACTAGGGAGGGAGGAAGGGATCAGGAAAGGTTTCCTATAGAAAAATGACACATGAACTGAACCTTGGAAAAAGCAAAAGCATCCAAAGGAGCAAATGAATGTATTAATTGAAATATTCAAAGCAGTAAAGGAGAAAGTATTTCTAATTTCTTATCCTTTTAAGTCAGTTTAAAGGTAATGTGAAAATTTGGAAGTAATTTAGAGGTCACATGAATTAGTAAAAATGTTTAGGATCTGAAACTAGGCATCCAGCTGGAATGTGGCTGAAGAAGCACGTCACAAAAGATTGTAAGGTTGTTGTGATGATTTTGTAGTTAATTGGGTATAGGTGACACTGTGGGGGCCCTTAGAAGAAAGAAGATGAGATCATTAATATTGTGGATATAATGGGAGAATAATGATACTTTTGGATGGTTCTCTAGGTATACAATAAATGTCTATATTTTGGTGAAAAGTCTTACTGAATCATTTTGCCCTAATCCTATGAAGCAGAAACACATCTCAAATTACTAACTTCAAATTGTCTTAGTAACCTTTCTCATGTACTAGAAAGAAAACTGGGTTGGTGTCAAAAGGCTATTTGTAAATTCTGCCTCCTCCCCCTTATTGTTCATTTAAATTTGAGCAAATAATAGACTCTTTTAGTCTCAGTTTCTTTACATATAAAATGAAGGAGTTTAATATATGGATATCAAAAGTTTTTTTTTTCTTGATTTCAATCTAAGATATGATTTCCTCTAGCCTGTTAGTGTCTGTGCATATGTTGACAGGTATGGAGCAGGGAGGAGTTTGTCTATGTCCTTCACCTACTACCTTTAGGGTGACTTCTAATATTAATAGTAGGAAAATTGAAAGATTGGAAGAGGTATAAGTGCTAAACATATGGGAAATCTCAGAAAAATAAAAAAAATAATTTGAAACAATTGCACAAAGAACACAAGATTAAATGATTTGATATATCAATTAAAAACAATAATTAGAAAATTTCCTTGTATGATTTAGCATATAAAACTGCCGAAGGGTAAGTTCCATGATATTTCCAAGTTTTGTACAGAGTTTGGTTCAAAGGAGGCCATATATGTCTAATAGCAATAATAATAACAATAATGTTATCAGGTGGTAATTATTAGACTTTAAAATTCAAATATGATCTGGGCTGTGTTCCCCCACTGTAATATGAAGGAAGGATGCTATGATTTCAATATTTTTTTTTCACCACAGAAGTTAGGTGAAGCCAATTTATTTAATTTATTGAAGCTATAACAGGAACGACTATTAAACATTTCTTAAAGGCATTCCACATTTTCATAATAATGATTGGTAACTTCACAATAATTCTTTAGTTTAGTTTAGTTTTGGTTTGGTTTTGCATTTTCAGATGACATTACAAAATAGGGACTAACAATTCTCAGTATCTGCATACTCAGGAAGCTGCTGGCTGACACAGTGGATAGAGTATGTCTGGAGTCAGGAAAACCTGAGTTCATATTTGATCTCAGATGTTTAGCAGCTGTGTGACCCTGGGCAAATTATTTAACTCTATTTACTTTAGTTTTCTCACCTATAAAATTAGCTGGAAAAGGAAATGGGAAACAACTTCAATATCTTTGCCAAGAAAACCCCAAATGGAGTCATAAAGAGTTGGACACAACTGAAAATGAACAACAAAATATGCTAACTGTATTATAGAACTTCTATGTAGTTGGTGCTGTTGTTCAGGGTTACATTCATGGCATTTTTCAAGCTCCCAGATAAGTCAACAACAGCACACATCTTGTTCCTAACATAGGAAGATTATAGGAAGTCTGCCACCTCCCATCAGAGACTTTTATGTACACAAATATTTAAACTACCGTTCTAACTTAAGAACTACATAAGTTTTTGGTGTCTATCACCATAAAAAACATGCCAAATTTTATTATATGTAAATTAGCACAGAATTCTAGTACATTCTTTGTCATTCATTCAACTAATATTTCTTAATTATTTAATATGTGTTGAGGACTATGCTAAACCCTGAGGGACTCATATATACAAAAATATTTATAGCAATTCTTTTTGTGGAATTAGAAACTGAAGAATTTTCTTTGAATGGGGAAATGACTGAATTAAAGATATGGTATATGAATGTGATGTGATGGAATATTATTCTACTATAATAAATCATAAATGAGGTGTTTACATAGAAACATAAGAAGACATATTAATTGATAAAAACTAAATTGAGCAAACCCAGAGTAATTATGAAATATTATTAACTTATAAGAAAACATGGAGATAGTTTCATAGAAACCTAGAAAGACATATAAACTGATTAAAAATTGAATTGAACAGAGTCAAAAGAATAATTTGTACAATAACATCAATATTGTTAAGATATTATTGAAAAACTTACCAGTCACAATTTTATAATTTGTGTTGAAACGTATTACCCATCTCCAGATAAAGAGGTGATGGATTCTGATTGTAGATTGAAGCATATTTTATTTGAGATTATTATAAATGGACCCCAGGATAGGGTTACAAAACTGTTTTCTATAGAGAGCTAAAATTCTGAGAATTCAGATAATAATGAATAAATTTCTTTAACATGTGGATCCAACCAATCAAAAATGAGTCCATGGATCTTCTTCAATCATCATCTTGCCACAGACTTTCAAACTAGTTAGGGTCTGTGTGACCTAGCAGAGGCAAATGGGCAATGAGCTTGCTTACTAGACTAATTGTATATTAAACAACACATTCGGTCAGAGGAATTTTCTACCATCTTTGAACATGGGATTCATGACAAAGGAAGGGGACATATCTAGGAGGGCATGAAGAAGGAGGAGAGAGAAATATTGTTTGTGAACAGAATATTGACGAATCAGGAATTATTGGGAAGAGACTGGGTGGTACATGGGAGGGGGCTGGTTAATAAAAGCGCGCTCTCCCACTTCTGTATCAGCTCCTACATGCTAAATCTGTGTCCATTTCCTGCAGGAACATACACTCTGAAGATTTTTTTGTTGTTTCCGGAGTCTAGGATCCTTGATCTCATCCATAATGGATGATTAATTTTGGACTTTGTTTTGCCCGATGATAAGTTTTTGAAAAAGTTTTTATTTTTCTTGATTTCTCAGTGAAAGGCATAGAACTCTGAATTGAAAATAAAATAAAATTGAATTAAGAAAAATAAGTCAGTGGACTAAAAGACATGTTTCACTGGAAGTAGCAGATTCTTTTGCCCAATTCTATGGTAAGCATTGCAGTGTAACACCCCCTCTTACATTAATTTTTTTTTAACTTTCAGTAATATGAAACCTAATCTAAATATCTAACTCCCAGGACATCAAATGACTATTGTAGGGAAAAAGTATTTTTTTCATCATTGTTCAATTGTATCTGATACTTCATAAATCCATTTGCAGATTTTTTGGCTTATGTACTGTAGTGATTTGCCATTTACTTCTTTAGATCATTTTACAAATGAAGAACCTTGAGGTAGATAGGATTAAGTGACTTGTCTAAGGTCACATAGGTACTAAGTATTTGAGATCAGATTTAAACTCAAGAAGATGAGTCTTCCTAAATCCAAAGCCTTTGTTGGTGATTTAGAGCATATTTTTTTTCTTCTCTCTCTCTCTCTTTTTTTAATTAAAGCTTTTTATTTGTAAACATATGCAGAGGTAATTTTTCAACATTGACTCTTGTAAAGCTTTCTGTTACAAATTTTTCCCTCCTAACTCCCACCCCTTCCCCTAGATAGCAGGAAGTCTAATACATGTTAAAATATTTGACAGATCAAATATGTGTATATGTATTTATACAGTTATCTTGCTATACGGGGGGGGAAAAGTCCCAGGAGGAAAAATAATGCAAGCAAACATCAATAGAGAGTGTGAAAATGCTATGTTGTGGTCCAGACCCAGATCCCACAGGCCTCTCCCTGGGTGTATATAGCTTTCTTCATCACTGAACAATTGGAACTGGTTTGAAACATCTCATTGTTGAACACAGTCATGTCCTTCAGAATTGATCATCATATAGTCTTGTTGCTGTGTATAATGATCTCCTGGTTCTGCTCATTTCACTGAGCATCAGTTCATGCCAGTCTCTCCAGGCATCTCTGAAATCATCCTGCTGGTCGTTTCTTGCAGAACAATAATATTCCATGACATTCATGTACCATAGTTTATTCAGCCATTCTCCAACTGATGGGCATCCATTCAGTTTCCAGTTTCTAGCCACTACAAAAAGGGCTGCCACAAACATTCTTGCACATGTGGGGCCCTTTCCCTCCTTAAAGATTTCTTTGGGATATAAGCCCAATAGAAACAGTGCTGGGTCAAAGGGTATGCACAGTCTGATCACTTTTGGGGCATAGCTCCAAATTGCTCTCTAGAATGGTTGGATCCGTTCACAGTTCCACCAACAATGTATCAGTGTCCCAGTTTTCCCACATTCCCTCCAACATTTGTCATTATCTTTTCCTGTCATCTTAGCCACCCTGACAGGTGTATAGTGGTATCTCAGAGTTGTCTTAATTTGCATTTCTCTGATGAAGTCTGAAACAGACCTGCTCCAAGGCTCCTCCAAGGTAGCTTCTTTTAGGAATGTATTGTACTCCAAATATTTGAGGGAGCTTTCACTCCAGAATCACTTTAGAGGCTTAATGTGCTGTTGGTTTGAAAGAAAGTCAGAGGAGATCAGAGATAGTCCTGTCTTCACTCTGCCATCTTGGCTCCATCCTCTATTTAGAGCATTTTCATATGACTATTGATTACTTGAATTTCATTCTCTGAAAACTGCCTCAGGCCCACTTTTAGTAGACATGTGATTCCAGATGGAATTTTTCGACGAAATGGTTTTCCTAACAGGTTGTGGGAAGTGATGAACATAGTCAGAAAGTATTAGATACTGAGATAGGAGGAATAGCCCATTCTATGGATTAAAAGGGACAAGCAAAGTTAATTTCTGATCTCATTTCCTAAAGGCTGTTTCACTGTTGAGATATAGCCAGAGCCTTCTTTCCCTTGAACTTCTGAATGAAAGAAGAGTTTTCTCTCCCTCCTAGCAGCAGGCCCAGCTGGCTACATGAATATGTCAGCAAGGAAAGGTACTTGTCTAGGTTTGTCTAAAAGTGAATCATAAGTTCCTATATGCTCTTTTTACTATGTGTGTATATGTGTTTTATTTTCCCTGCTCACAAATGACTGAAAAGCAATTCTGAGCTGAATTTCCCCTAGCTCTCCAAAGAAGCCTTGTGAAAAATTTCATCCAATCCCCTTCATACAATGTATAGTTCTTCCTTCTGAAAGTATGTTTTCTAACTATACATAGCAAAATATATGTTCCATTAATTTCCATATCATATGGCTCATTAGTCTCAATATTGTTCACCAACTAATATATGAATACAACATTTTACTTTGTAACTTTTTAAATTAGTATATTTTTGAATCTAAGTTACAATAGATAGGAAGTGAATCAGAGTCTTTTTGAGCCTCAGATTGGCTCAAGGCCAAGATGAGTTTCCATAAAACTTATTTTAGCTCTGTCTCTGAGACTATTTGAAAAGACAGTGCATTTTCCCAAAAATAAAAGGAAGCTGAATCTTTTTTTTTTCTACTGTGACTAGGTGAGGACTTGCCTTCTGATTCAACCTGTTCTGCCAAATTACAATAGACTAAAATATATATTTTTTAAAAATCCCAGAAAAATTACAGTTGGCAAAATATTTCTACAGTTTAAAAAGAATTATAACGTGAGACATCATATCCCTTCTACAATTGGAAATCAAAATGAAAAATTCCAAACAAGTAATACTTATTCAGAAAAGCCAAGGCAAAATATTTCCTTTCATGCAAAGGAAGAAAAAGACAGACCAAAACTCCTTAAAAAAACAAGCAAAAAACCCCACTATTTCTGCCTAAAGATACTTTTTCTATCATCAAAATCTTTTTTCCCCTCTTTTATTTCAGTGGGGTGGGTTTTTGCTTGTTTTTTTTTTCTATTTTATTGTTTTTTTCTTTTCCATAAAGAAACCAACCAAACAAAAAAATTTCTAAGACGTAAGAAAAAGCTAGAGAAAATTGTTTAGAAATCATTAAAAGAATTGTGTTTTAAAATGCAAATATAAATTGCTTTTCTGTTTGCCCTAGAATGCACACTTGACCTACCTTTTCTGCCTTAAAGTGTATTCTGGGCAGAAACCTAGCATATGATGAATTGTGAACTGAGTAATTTACTATTTGTAGATCTAACTGAGCAAAGACAAAGGACTTACAGAAAAAAAAATCAGCTGCTTAAGGGATGTTTTGTGGTTCCATCTTTGAAATATTAATTAATGCTTCACAGAACTATACTGTATGAACTCCTACACATGTCCAACAAGGAAGTTTCTCAGAAGTCTTCATACTTACTCTTGGCATCATATCAGTTCATTTCATTTGTGTGGATGAAACCTCTGTGAAGCACTATGGTTAATCACCACCATTATTCAACATCTTTGTGCATGAATAATTCCTTAGGTACAAGTAGCAGCTTCAGGAAAGTCCATTCTGTCAAAGATTTTATACCAAAAGCAGAGGAATATGAATCTCAGTATCCTATTGGGGGCTATTAAGAAACTGGTCAAAAGAAATTCAATCTATTATATATTATACAAGAAAAGATAATGCCTGTATACCTCTAACTGAACATATCAAAATATGGTGATCATTATTCTTTTCTCTATACCTATTATTACTATTTTTGTCTATATGGCACTACTACTCCCCCCATTTGTCACAAACATAATGTTGAGGTTCTCTTTGATATCCGTATTCTTTCACTTTCCACAGTCAATGAATAACCAATTATCAATATCTTCTATCTCTACAACATGTTTTACAGTTCCTTTCTTTTCTATATGTCCACTGTCATCAGTCTAATACAGCCTAATATATCATCATTTATCTAAACTGTTGAAATAGCCTGGGAATAGTTATTCTTTTCTTCTCTTGCTCTTTCAATGTACACTTCATATGTCTGTCATAATGAACTTCATGTCAATTCAAGAAACAAGCCTCTTTGAAGATTGCTATATTTCTATGCTGATTTAGAACCCAGGAAATATATTCTTTGATTATCTGGAATGAACAATGCCAGAGTTCAGCTCCAGTGAAAACCAAGAGTGTGAATCTGAAATGAATATCTAAGGCCAGGTGGAAGATATGCTTTGCTATCTTCATTTATTAATATGAGAGCTAGGGTTTATATACCTTTTAAGCTAGTGTTACATCATCACTACATTGTATATCTTCCAGGGTTAATGAACAAACCATATTTTGACATTTCATTTCAATATCTATGTTAACTATCCAAACAAAGGTACTTATGAAAACAGAATTGTAAATAGCAGAAATTATCATAGCAATGTATTTACCTCAAGTATGTCTTTAATTCATTGTTAAGGAGTAAAGAATATAGTTGACATGCCTTGTTCTTGTCACATTCATTATCCATCAAGATTATCCTAAATTAATTACTTTACCCAACTTTATGCCAATAAATTTGATAACCTAAGTGAAATGGAGGAATACCTACAAAAATATAGATTTCTCAGATTAACAGAAGAAATAATTACTTAAATAGTCCCATTTAAGAAAAATAAAGAGAAGAAACTATTAATCAGCTCCCTAAGAAAAAATCCCCAGAACCAGATGGATTTACATGAGAATTCTACTAAACATTTAAAAAACAATTAACTCCAATACTATATAAACTATTTGAAAAGATAGGGAAGAAAGGACTCCTACCAAATTCCTTTTTTGACACAGACCTAGTACTGATACCTAAACCAGGTAGGACAAAAAAACAGAAAGAAAATTATAGACTAATCTCCCTAATGAATATTGATGCACAATCTTAAATAAAATATTAGCAAAGAGATTACAGAAAATAATCCCTAGGATAATACACCATGACCAAGTAGGATTTATACCAGGAATGCAGGAAAGGTTCAACATTAGGAAAATTTTTAGCATAATTGACTTTATCAATAGCTAAATTAACAAAAAAAACATGATTATCTCAATAGATGCAGAAAAAGCATTTGATAAAATCCAACATCCATTCCTATTAAAAACACTAGTGAGTATAGGAATAAATGGACTTTTCCTTAAAGTAGTCAGTAGCATCTATTTAAAAACCATCAGCTAGCATCAGATATAATAGGGATAAACTGGAACCATTCCCAGTAAGATCACGGGTGAAACAAGGTTGCCCACTATCACCATTACTATTCCACATTGTATTAGAAATGCTAGCTTTGGCAATAAGAGAAGAAAAGGAGATTAAAGGAATCATAGTAGTTAATGAGGAAACCAAATCAACACTTTGAACATTATGTGATGGTATACATAGAGAACCCTAGAAAATCAACTAAAAAACTACTAGAAATAATCCACAATTTAACAAAGTTGCAGGATACAAAATAAATCCACATAAAAATCATCATCATTTTTATAGATTATTAATAAAATCCAACAGCAAGAGATACAAAGAGAAATTCCATTTAAAATAACTGTCGATAGTATAAAATATTTCGAAATCTATCTGACAAGGAAAAGCCGGGAACTATATAAGCAAAACCCCAAAACACTTTCCACACAAATAAAGTAAGATATAAACAATTGGAAAAATATAAAGTGCTCTTGGATATGTCCAGCAAAATATAATAAAGATGACAATACTGCCAAATCTAATGTATTTATTTAGTGCTATATCAATCAAACTCTCAAGAAGCTACTTTACTGACCCAGTAAAAATAACAAAATTCATTTGGAAGAACAAAAGGTCAAGAATTATAAGGGAATTAATGGGGAAAAAAAAGCAAATTAAGGTGGCCTATCTATACCAGATCTAAAACTATATTTTAAAGTAGTGGTCATCAAAACCATTTGGTACTGGCTAAGAAACAGAGTAGTTGAACAGTGGAATATGTTAGGTTCACAGGAGAAAATAGTCAATGACTATGGTAATCTAGTGTTTGACAAACCCAAAGACCCTAATTTTTGGGATAAGAATTCATTATTGACAAAACTGCTGGGAAAATTGAAAACTATTGTGACAGAAACTAGGCATTGACCCACACCTAACACCTTATACCAAGATAAGGTTGAAACAGATTCATGATCTATACATAAAGAATGATACTATAAACACATTAGAAGAACATAGGGTAGTTTACATCGCATTTCTGTGAAGGAGGAAGGAATTTGTGACCAAAGAAGAACTAGAGATCATTATTGATCACAAAATAGATAATTTGGATTATATTGTTAAAAAGTTTTTGTACAAACAAAACTAATGCCTACAAGATTAGAAGGGAAGCAATAAACTGGGAAAACATTTTTACATTCAAAGGTTCTAATAAGGGCCTCATTTCTAAATATATAGAGAGAATTAACTCAAATTATAAGAATTCAAACAATTCTCCAATTTATACATGGTCAAAGGATATGAACAGACAATTTTCAGATGAAGAATTTTTTTTTATTTGCATAACATATGTGTGGGTAATTCTTCAACATTAACCCTTACATAGCTTTCTGTTACAAATTTTTCCCCCCAACTCCCCACCCCTCCCCCACATGGCAGGATATCCACTACATGTTAATTATGTTAAAATATTGGCAAATCGAATATATGTATACATATTTCCAAACTTATCATTGTTGTGCAAGAAAAATCTTATCTACACAAAAGATATATCAGATAAAGGAAACACAATGTAAGCAAACATCAATCAAGGAGTATGAGAATGTTATGTTGTGGTCCACATTTCACATCCCTCTCTCTGTGTGTATATGGCTTTCTTCAGTGAACAATTGGGGGTGGTTTGAAATGTTTCATTGTTGAAGAGAGCCATGTCCATCAGAATTGATCGTCATATAGTACTGTAGTTACCGTGTATAATGATCTCCTGGTTCTGCTCATTTCACTCAGCATCAGTTCATGTAAGTCTCTCCAGGCTTCTCTGAAATCATCCTGCTGGTCGTTTCTTACAGAACAATAATATTCCATAAAATTCATATAGCACAATTTATATAGCCATTTTCCAACTGATGAGCATTCATTCGGTTTCCAGTTTCTAGCCACTACAAAAAGGGCTGCCACAAACATTCTTGTACATGTGGGGCCTTTTCCTTCCTTTATGATTTCTTTGGGATATAAGCCCAATAGAAATGCTGCTGGGTCAAAGGGTATGCACAGTTTGATAACTTTTTGAGCATAGCTCCAAATTGCTCTCCAGAATGGCTGTATCCGTTCACAGCTCCACCAACAATGCATCAGTGTCCCAGCCCTCCCACATCCCCTCCAACATTCATCATTATCTTTTCCTGTCATTTTAGCCAATCTGACAGGTGTGTAGTGGTACCTCAGGGTTGTCTTGATTTGCATTTCTCTGATCAATAGTGATTTAGAGCACCTTTTCATATGACTATAAATAGTTTTAATTTCAGATGAAGAATTTGAAATTATTTCTAGTCATATGAAAAGGTGCTCAAAATCACCATTGATCAGAGATTGCAAATTATGACAAGTCTGAGATACCACTATATATCTGTCAGATTGGCTAAGATGACAGAAAAAGATGATGAATTTTAGAGGAGATGCGGTAAAACTAGGACACTGATACATTATTGGTGGAACTGTGTATGGATCCAACCATTCTGGAAATCAATTTGGAACTATGCTCAAAAAGTTATAAAACTGTGCATATCCTTTGATCCAGCAATGTTTTACTGGGCTTATGTGCTACAGAGATCTGAAAGGAGAGAAAGGGACCCACATGTGCAAAAATGTGGTAGCCCTTTTTGTAGTGGCTAGAAACTGGAAACCGAATGAATGCTCATCAGTTGGAAAATGGCTATATTAATTATGGTATATGAGTTTTATGGAATATTATTGTTCTGTAAGAATCAACCAGCAGGATGATTTCAGAGAAGCCTGGAGAGACTTACATGAACTGATGCTAAGTGAAATGAGCAGAACCAGGAGATCATTTATACATGGCAGCAATAAGATTATACAATGATCAATTGTGATAGACATGGGTCTCTTCAACAATAAGATGATTCAAACCATTTCCAAATGTTCCGTGATGAAGAGAGGCCATCTACACCCAGAAAGAGGGCTGTGGTTACTGAGTATGGACCACTCATTTTGTGCTTTCTTTTGATGTTCGCTTGCATTTTGTTTTCCTTCTCAAATTTGGGTCAATGTTGAAAAATTACCCATGCATATGTATTGTAAACAAAAGGCTTTCATAAAAAGAAAAATATTATGACTTTGAAAGACATATTCAAATATGTCTTTCATTCATTGTTAGGAAGATGGTGAGCCAATGCTTTGAATTGCTTGCCTTAACAAAGAGCAAGTCTCAAGTAATACCTGGATCAGACTCTTGCTGTTCATGGACTTATTCAATACTGGCCCTCTATAGAACAATAAGTTCCATGTTCAATGGACATCAGAGAAGATTCTCCACTGTGGAAAAGTCCCTGAAGGTGAAAAGTGACATCAGGATTGAAATTAATAGAGAAAAACAAAACAAAACAAAACACACACACAGGAAGGAGAACATGCTTTCTATAAATTGAATACCTTTAAAGTTGTACCCCAACACATTAGCTTTGGGAAAGGGACCCACAAGGTCTAAACTGGCTTTATGGAGCTTTTTCCATATTTTACTGAGCCAGAATGATCATTTTTTCCCAAAGTTCTCAGCAACTGCTACAGATACACAATATCATTCAAGTCCTAGGTATACTGTATCTTTTGTGTAATGTATGTGAACTTTGAATTAAGACAACTCAGTTATCAATAGCTTCTTAATCTTGAAGAGACGTTGTTTTCCCATGCTAATGGAGAAGTTGGTAGTCTTAAAATTTCCACCCTGCCTAGATTAAGCTTAGAGGGAAGGTTGAGTTTGTAGATCAGACAGACAAGACACATACCATTACTTACATCTTTAGTGTTGGGAAGTAGCTTTCTTGTCCCATGCATAAATGTTGAGGATAGTTTTTGCTATTGTATTTTCTTGATGTCACAATGTTATTTTAAGTAAATTGATCTCATTGCTCACTATTATGTGATCTAATTGATTTTTGAAATAGCTGGATAAAAGAATAATTGAGAAGTATTCGGGGGGATAAAAAGAAAGAAATCAAGATCATTTAGGTCCTAGCAGTAAAAGGGAAATCAGACCTCAATAGGAATTCCACTCGTCACCTCCCTATTACATAGAGAACTTGACAAGTGATTTCTCTTCTGGTATATCTTCAATAGTTCTCAATTTTCTATGGAATATTTTATATGAAATTTTATATGAAATATTTGTAAAGCATTTAGCACACTGCCTGACTTAATAAAAGTTTCTTTCCTCCCTCCCTGCTCCCTCTTTCCCTGCTTCCCTCCCTTCCCTCCTCCCTCCCTCCTTCCCTCCCTCCCTGCTTCCTTCCTTCCTTCCTTCCTTCCTTCCTTCCTTCCTTCCTTCCTTCCTTCCTTCCTTCCTTCCTTCCTTCCTTCCTTCCTTCCTTCTTTTAACCAATACTTAAGATCTTCCAAGATCTGATGACAATCCATAATATAACACAGGATATCATTTGAATATTGAATAAACCCTCTCTTCACTGGCATATTAGCAACAAATATTTCTTAAGTATAGTGTATTTAGAGTGCTATGATTGGTACTGTGGGAAATACCAGGTATAGATTAATAATAATAACAATAAACAACTTTATATTTGTAAAAGACCTTAGAAATATTGCTTCATTTTATCATTATAACAATTCTGGGAGAAATATGTTTTTATTATCTTCCTTGTATAGATGAGGTAATTCATAGAGAGATTAAATATCTTTCTCAGAGTTCCATAGCTAGTAAGTATGTGGAATAGTATTTGAACTCAGATATTTTCTTTTTTCTTTTCTTTTTCTTTCTCTGTATATATATATATATATATATATATATATATATATATATATGTCTCTGTGTCAATTTGGGTTAAGTGACTTGCCCCAACTGTCAAAAAGTTAGTGAGAGTTATGTGTCTGAGCTGGAATGAATTCAGGCTCTAAAGACTCCAGGGCTGGTGCTCTATCCACTACATCATCTAGCTGCCCCTGAAATCAGCTCTTCTTGACGTCAGATTTAGCAATCCATGCATAGCCTCATCTATTAAGGCAAAGACCACATGTAGCTTATCGTATAGTAGGCAAATAAGACATTAATATATTATTGCCTTGTATGCTCCTTTTTGCCAGAATATCATTTAATTTATCTTTTAAAATATGTTTTCTGTTAAATGCATCAGCTAATCACCATCATTATCAGACACCTTTCTGTTTAGTGATGCATTCAAGAATTACAAAACAAATGAGTATATGAGATCTAAATGGAAGTGTGTTACCATCGGGAATAGGAGGGAGGAATCAAGGTAGGTCTCACAGAGAAGATCCAATTTGAGTTGGATTTTAACAAGTGGATAGTAATTCCACAAATTAATCAGGAGAAAAAATGACAATTTTGGAATTAAAAGTATCCAAATCAAAAATATGACAACAGAATAGCTGCTGCTGCTATTGCTGCTGCTGCTGCTGCTGATAATGACAATGACCTAAAGGTTTGCTATTTGAAATATTGAAATGATTTCTGATAATATGTAATAATCCCCCAATCATCTAACTTCCTTTAAAATAGCAAACACATGACATATAAAATGTACCTTGTTTTCCTAGGCTTTTAATGCATCTGATATTTCTTTATCTCTATAGGAAGACCTCTTGGGACACATGGTAGACTCTAGGCATAATCCCATTTTCAAAGAGGAAAATGAATCTGCCACATTTTCAGAAATAGCATTGTAAAATCTATATTTATAGATAGCTTTTATCAAAAGGAGTCAACCTGCTTGCATGGTATGAATACAGTATTGGTAAAGTGTGTAGAAATAAAGACAAATGATCATTGAATAGATTATACCTGTAAAATTTCATTATCATCAGAGCCAGTTTCCACGTTTTCATTTCTGAAGATGCTGTAACTAATACACTCTCGACATTTATGGAAATGAAATCAATATGAAATAAGCAGTTATAAAGTTTCATCAGCTATGCTTCCATCCACACTGCACCCTTAAATATAGGCTATTCTTTGTAGTGATGGAGCACAGACACATTTCTGGCATTTACAAGTTTAATTATGGACACCTGCCACAATGTATGAATTATCCATTTTGTCAGTGTCATTATACTTTAGGCCATTTCAGTATTTATCTTCTCTGCTGTTTTATTAAATTCAGATAATATAGATATTATGTGCCCACTTTGTGTAAAAGAAAGTTTTAAAAAATATTTTTTTTGGGAATGAAATGGGAATGAAAATAGTACCTGTCTTCAAGGTCTTTTGTTCTTGTTGCTATTGACTCTTTTTCCAGGAGGAAATAAAGTATACAGAGATAGGTACAAAATAAATATTATAAAGGATATGTTAAAAACTTCTGGAGACTACATTCATCGTGAAAATGTAACTGGAAGCCAAAATAAAAATGGAATCTTATCAAAATAGCTATTCCTTAATCTTAATGCTGCCCTAGGTTCAATTCTTATCTCTCTCCAAAAGATTTTCACATCTATTTATCCAATGGCTCCAGACCTAGAATCAGCAAGATTTATCATTCTCAGTTTAAATTCAACCTCAGATACTTATGAGCCATGTGACTTTGGATAAGTCGCTTAACTATGTTTGCCTCAGTTTCCTCATCTGTCAAATGAGCCAAAGACAGAAATGACAAATGACTCCAATATCTTTGCCAAGAAAACTCCATATGGGGTCACAAACAATCAGATATGACTGATGAAGGGAAAAAATAAAAGGTCCCATCCCATAGTGCCTGTTTGACAGTCTTAACTGTAGAGTTTATAAGCACGTCATATTCAATAAGGCCAAAGCAGAAGTTATTATTTTTCTCCTAAAATTCTCCCTCTTATGAACTTCCCAACTTCTATTAAGGATACCACTATCCTGCCAATCAATCAGTTTTTCAACCTTGCTGTCAACTTTAAATCTTCTCTCTCAATCTCTTCACAAAAGCAATTGGTTAGCACGCTGTGTCATTTCTTTCCCTACAACATCTCTCACATACACCCTATTTTCCATTTATTCATGTACCCTATTTCCCATTCACACAAAAACTACCCTTGTTCAATAACTCTCATCTGAATGACTGCAATAGGCTTCTAATTGGGCTTCTTGCTCTAAGTCTAATTGCTCTCTTGAAATGCTAGTGATTTTCCTGAAGTTTAGTTTTGAACATATTGCCACCTTACCCTCTTGTATTGGCTCCCTCTTACCTCTATAATTGAATATGATCTTTTATTTGACATTCAATGCTCCTCACACATAGTCTTTTTCTATCTCTTTGAGCTTCTTGGATTCTATTACCCTCCACAAACTCCATGATGTAGCTCTGTTGGGCTCCTCAGCATATGCCCACAGAAAACTATCAATATCATCTCAATAAATTTGCAATGACTATTCTATGTAACTGGAATGTTTTTCTTTCCAACATCTGACTTACTTAAATATTCAGTGCAAATGCAATTTTTCCCACATCTTTCCTAGTCCCCACAACTATTAGTGCCATCTCCTCTAATATTTCATTCCATCTATTCTGTTTTTAATAGTATATTCTCATTTATATATGTTTTCTTCCCCATTAAGGGTATGAGAGCCTTTAGGACAAAAATGTTTTTCCCTTTTCTTTGTTGAGTATGACTAGTGCTTAGCATAACATCTGGTCCAGAGTAAATGGTGAATAATTGATTACTGATTGATAAATTGTGATTGCTACTCATAAGATAATTTTTTTATGATTTGTGACCTCAGAATTGCAGTTCTGACTTCTATTAAACTCTCTCCACACTATCTTATTCTACATTATTTTTTTTTTCTGTCTTCATAGCAAATATGCCCAATGTAGTACGGGCCTGGTTTAATCAAAATTTCATGCTATTTTTAAGTACAACATTTGAATTATTCATATATTATTTTTCATTCACATATATACAACTCAATCTGAAGTTCTCTTATCTGGTAATCATTAGATGCCATTCCATCTTAACTTCTACTTTGAAAACGTTAATCTTAATTTTCAGTTCATCAAAACTTCTGATCTGTCCACTCTTCAAATTCTTTCCCAGGTCATCACTTTACCACTGGCTGTATTCTAATCTCTTCCTCATTTTGACTATTAGTCAAATTGTTCAATTCTTTATGTTCTCTAGTTACTTGATCATTATTCTATTACTGATTTTGTCCTACCAAGGTTTGGACTTTTCTCACCTATATGTTACCACAAATTTATATTACGTAGTCTGTGTGTAATATTGAACTGTGGGAAATCCTTTGATGGTTTCTAAATCTGTTCATTATTCTTAATTACACATGTTAAACACATATTGGATTACTTACCATTTAGGGTGGGGGTAGGGAGAAAACATTTGGAATACAAAATTTTGCAAGGGTGAATGTTGAAAACTATCTATGGATATGTTTTGAAAATAAAAGGTTTTAATAAAAAGAAACTGGTCTTGCTACTCATTACACAAGACCCTCTACTTCCCAATTTCATTATTTTCCATGTTTATCATTCTTTCCTTCTTCATCACAATCTCCTACCTTTCTTCAAATTTCAACTAACATTCTACCTTCCATGAAAAGGCTTTCCTTTCCCCCTTTCCTGCTTTCCTTTCTTCTATTAATGATCTTCAGTTTATTCTGTCTGTATCTTGTTACTACAGAACTGTTTAAATATTGTCTTCCCCACCAACCTGCAGATTCCTTGAAAGCTGGGACTAAATTTTTGCCTTTCCTTGTATACCCAGCATTTAGCACAATGCTTAGTACAGAGCAGGCACTTAGCAAATACTAGCTGACTCATCTCAACTTAATTCCTCTCACCTATTTTTTTTTTATTCTACTTGTCTTTAATGAATTTTTACAATATTTCTTTCAGAAATAAATCATCACTGGTAATATGTTGCAACCAAAGTTACATCAATCATGTGTTTTAATTACTCTTTGGATCATCTGTGAATATGATTAAAAGGAAAAAAAAAACATGACTGCTGGGTTTTCGATTTAATGTTAGTATATAGATATGACCCCAGTCATAGGGAGAAAATCTGCATTACTACTTACTGTTTGCAATTATGATTCTGACTGAATTCATTTTTCCTTAATCAGGTGCTCAATGTAACTTAGGGACATTTAAAATAAAATGCTAATGACTTCAGTGCAAGAGAACCTTGCTTGCAAACAGACCAAGGAAATAAGGAAGTGCACACCTGACTCTTTTAAACCAGCCCCAAAGTGCTATTTAATATGAAATGGAAGATCGCTCCAGCTGGCACTGTTTGGCTGACATTGTAACTTGGCCAATAAGTATGGAAATTAAATGATGATCCATTACTACAGCCAGTTGGGAGATTTGCTCTCTTAAAACTGTAGGCAATTTCATAAGGAAGTTCTATCTCTGGCTCCTGGATTTTGGGAAATGAATTCTAAGATCTTATAGTATCAACAATTTTAAGATAATTTTCTTTTTCTCCAAAGAACATATAATTGACTTAAATCTTTTTTAATAGTAGCAGTATAATCATAATAATAATAATAGCTAAACTATATCTAGTGTTGATAGAGCCTATATCTTAGTGCTATATAGTTGCAACATAGTTAATTCATTGAGTATTGAGAATTATTTTGTGACACAGGAGTGTTTTTTTAATTTCCACTTTTTTGTTTTGTCATTTTCAATTATGTCTTACTCTTCATGACCCTTTTTTGGATTTTCTTGGCAAAAAATACTGAGGTCATTCGATATTTCCTTTTCTAGTTCATTTTATAGATGAAAAAACTGAAACAACTGGTATTAAATGACTTGAACAGGATCACAGAGGCAGAAATAAGGATATAGATCATTCTAGGCAAGAGGAACAAGAAAAAAAAATACCCAAACTGAGAAATAGATTTGGGCTTACACACTTACTTTATATACACACCAACCCACATACTTATATATGTTTGTATTATGCGTACTGATAGCATATATTGAGCTCTTTCCTTTGAAACGCCCAAATCCTTTTCCAATGAATTGAAATCTCTATCTCCTTCAATTTGTATTTGTGACGTTGATTTTTTACAACCAAGTATATTTTTAATTTATTGAATTTCATCTAATTAGAATTAGGGGACACAGTACAGAGAGGAACAGTTTTGGAGCAAACAAGACTTGAGTTCAAATTTTGACTGACACATTTCTAGCCATGTGAACTTGGACAAGTCACTTAGCTCATGTTTACCTTAATTTCTCATATTCAAAATGGAAAAAAATAATAGCACCTAGCTCCTAGGATTATAATGAGTATCAAATGAGATAAATAGATTGATAGATAAATAATACTTAGCACAGTTCTGGGCACATTAGGTCTTACATAAATGTGTGTTGTTCTTATTCTTATTGTTGTTATTTAATATCAACTAACTTTTAAAGATCTATTTGAATTTGTGACTTTGTGTCTTCTAGTGAATTTAGCATTTATATCTATCCTAATCACAGATAAAAAGGTTAAACACCACTGAAGCAAGCACTGATCCTTGAGGTACTTCATTTAAGACCTCCTGTTCACATTGACATTGGATCATTAATAAGTATTTTTGAGTCAAGTCACATTGACATTGGATCCTTAATAATTATTTTTGAGTCGTCATCTAACCAGTTTTGAATATATCTAATTATATTAAAAATAGTCCATGTATCCATATCTTCTCCTCAAGAATAGAATAAGATGGATATCAAAAACCATGTTAAAATCTCAACAGATTAGATTATATAGATATTTATTTTAAAAGTTACATTAAAGGGGGGGCAGCTAGGAGGCGCAGTGGAGAGAGTACCAGCCCTAAAGGCAGGAGGACCTGAGTTCAAATCTGGTCTCAGACACTTAACTCTTCTTAGCTGTGTGATCCTGGGCAAGTCACTTAACCTCAATTGCCTCAGCCAAAAAAGAAAAAAGAAAAAGTTACATTAATGAAACAGATTAGACAAGTGCAATCATAAATAATTAAACTCAATAATGAAGTTTTCAGAAAATCCCAAAGCATAAATTAAGAAAGAATTCCTGATTTGATAAGAATTCCTGAGAAAAGTGGAAAGCAGTCTGACAAATTAGATCTATATCAATACTTTACTACATGTAGCACAATAAAATTTGTATATGAACTGCATATTAATGAAGATAAACTTTAATTATCATAATGTTAATAGTCATAATGATTAATGATTTCAACCTTTCTGTTATTGCAAAGAGGTTAATACTTAAGCAAATAAAGGTTAGAGGGAATTCCAAGAAATGAAATAGATAATTTTGATGACATGAAAAGAAAAAAAAAAGCTTATACATGAATTAAATCATTGCAATTAGAATAAGAGAAGTTATTTATAGAAGTATAGAGATTGGGAAAGGAGAAAGATAACCTTTGTATCTAGTATCTCTGATATGAACCATATATTCAAGATATATGGGCAAGCAATAAAATAAATAATATTCAAAACAATTAATAAAATTGAATGACACTAAAATCATTCTAAAAATATGAAAAGTGGCAAAATACTAACAATCTTCAGAAGGAATGTTCTAAATCATTTTGAAAAGGGACAAAAATAGGACAATTCAGTGATTTGATGATCTGGATACATTAACTCCAGCTAGCAATGCAGATCTACAACACTGCTGCAGCATAATCTTAGAGACATGTCTAGTGCATTGGCAATCATTTCAGGTCTCTTTGGCTATCAGTTGGGCTATCTATTCACCAAATCATCACTAATACTAAGATAAATTTTTTTTGTTCATTTTGTTTTGTTTTGTTCTTAAGAGATAATTGATAAGAAACAAGAGATGGGAACAGTTACTGTTAGAGCAAAAGAATGCAACAATTTATTGTTACCATAGCTGTGAATTAGTTCTTTGTAGAAAGAAATATGGAATTACACAAATAAAGAAATGAAAATAACTTTACTTGGAATTCCCCAAACACACCCCAAAGACTTCAAAAAAGAAAGTTCCCATATACAAGAAAATATTTGCAAAATGGCAAAGAAATATAAACACTGTTGGTGCTAAAACAGTGTAATTGGAGACATGAAAAAAAATTTTAAGTAATGCTATGTAATTATAATTACCAAATTTGGAGCCCATAAAGAGATATGAAAATGCACCATCTTTTCTTCTCAGAGATATGGGACTATGCTATAATATAGAACTTATTTGATATATTGATTGCTTCTTAAACTTTTTCTTTCTTTTTTGTTATAAAAATGGTTCTAGAGGCTTGATATATTGGTGGTTTGATGACTTTTTCTTTCTTTTTTTTGTTTTAAAGGATAGTTCTACAGGCTCTTCTCTAGAGGAAACAAATTAGAAAAATTAAAGTGATTTAAAAACAAAAATGTTTATGTATACAAGTGAGAATTTATTTAATAAAAAAATTGAAACATAAAATAAGATAAAATTTGATGAGAGTATAAATGAATCCTACATGGAGAAAACATAACCTGGTAGCAGTTTATTTGAACACACATTGTTGTGGATTGAAAACAATATTATTTGAGTAACGTACAAGGCAAAAAAACTTTTGAGGTAATATAAAAATAAAATGTAACAAATTGTGATGTTAGGCTTTATGAAGAGCACAATGTCAGTTTCAACAATGTGGAATGTTATAGCTGCATTTTAAAATGCCTTGGAATAGCCACATCTGGCAAGCTGCATCCAGTTCCAGATTCACTTTTTTAAACAAAAGAATTGATAAACTTGAGATCGTCCAGAGGAGGTCAACCACGGTTGAAAAGGCCCTTGAGACTTTCATATAAAAACTATTTAATGGTATTGTGGCTTTCCTAATAGAGAAGAGGTCATGGGATATGAATAAATGATTCTCATAAAAATTATAAAGACTTAATCAGCATATTAAACAATGCTTCAGTTCATAAATAATAAGAAAAATTCAAATTAAACTAAGTAGGCTTCATTTTACCATCTAGCAACCTGGCAAGTATAACAAAAAGATGGAGAAGCTATAAAACATAGAAACACAAAAGTATTCTTAGTGAACTGTGAAGTTTTATAACCAATCTGAAAAACAATGTGGGTTAGGCAAATAAATTGACTAAAATGTCCATATATTTTGAACAAGTATTAAACTTATGAAAATAGACCTTAGAGAAGCTATTGATGTAAATAAATGTCACATATACACCAAAGTATTTATAACAGCACTTTTTGTGGTAGCAAAGCTTTGAAAAGGGAATAGATACCTACTAAATGGAGACGATCTAAATACATTAAGAAATGTGAATATAATATAATATTATTGTATTATAAAAATATTAGTATGATAAAAACAAAGGAATATTAAGAGAGTGGATAAAGAAGGATATTGTCTGTACCAAGAATGTGGGAAATTATAATTACATTTTATAATGCCCTTGAATGACCACATCTGGAGTTCCAATTTTGCTCTTTTTAAGCAAAAGCAATGATAAACTTGAAAGCATCAAGAGGATGACACAAAGTAATTCACAGAGAGATATTGCAGTCATAAGAAAATAATGTATAATAATTCATATATATATCTTCGCATATATTATAATATAATGCATATGATTGTACATATAATATATAGTATACCATAATATATGTTATTATATTAGTACACATTATTATGACAACAATAATATAAAAAGCATCCATGAAAGAACCAAAAAATAAATATTACAAAAAACAAGCTCAGCCTCAGAGAAGAGATATGAGAATACCCCTCTTTTCACTCTCTTGCAGAGATTGTTCACATGAGTATAATTTTTTATATTTTATAAATTTTTTCCAATATATTGACAAGTTTTGCTGATTTTTTGCATCTTATTGTTGTGGTTCTTATTATACATATGTATGTATAAATACTGAGTGTGTTTAGTCTGGAGAAAACTTCATGAGAGGTATCTTCAAATATTTAGAATCTTGTCATGTAGAAAGGAATACAACTCATTGTCCTAGTCCTAGAAATCAGAACTAGAAGTAATGACAAGAGTTTGCAGAGATGACTATTTTAGCATATTTTAAAAAACAGAATAAAAATGACATTTCCCAATAATTTGAACTTTCCCATAATGGTATCAGCAGGTTTGTAAGATAAAGGGATCTTGCTAATAAGCATTCTTTATTGGAAGGTTGAATTATCACTTGGGGATGTTGTAAGTTGAATTTTCATGAATTATGGGTTGGACTAGATTGCCTCTGAGAAAACTATAACCTTTTAGTTCTGAGATTCTTTTAATCTAAATGTCAGTAACCTTTTGTAATTAATATGCATTATATTCATGTTATGATTCAAAAACAGAACTGGGATTTATAATATAGCAAATGCATTGCCTGTCTTCATAATACATGTAGCTGAGATGTAGCATGGAGTGTAGATACATCACTGGACTCTTGCCCCAGGAAGATTGGGTTTAATTACTGCCCTTAGTATTTATGCGACCCTGGTAAATGTCACTTATTCTCTCAGAGGCAGTTCTCTAAGAATATAAGTGGAGAATATAAGACTATAATTGGAGAAATTGCCAATCTTCTTAGTAGAGGATATTTCTTCGTCCATAAATTTCACATAACAATAAAATTCTAGGTCTAGTCCTTAACCTTGTAATATGCACCTTTTAAAACATAAATTACATTCAATAGGGACAGGACTCTCTAAACAACTAAATAGATATATTTATATCTACTAGTTCATTCACTAAGCCTGTTGTTGAGAGACTTAAAAGAAGGGAAAAAAAAAAACATAATCCCTAAAATGTGATGCAAGACTTTAATCATCACGTGATTTCTTTTGTGCTACATTGAGATTATCCTGGGCATCTTGCCATGCTCTTTCCCAACCTTCTATCACTGAGCTCAGTTATGATTTCCAAGTTCCATCATTCAATTATCCTTATACTGATTATGGCAGGACTCTCAGCAAAACATGCCTAAATTTCATTGTAGTCAGAAATATGCTTAGATATGTGATTTTACATGTTTCCATATAGAGAAAAATCATAAGCAACAGTTACATTTAGAATCCACATATAAATTACATCTTTATTCTGAGAATACCAATATCAATTCAACAATTTTGATCTTCATGCCCATGCATTATAAAGTAAATGACAATATAATGAAATCTTTCTGATAGTACTAAAAATAAACTTTCATATATAGAAAAGAAGGCAGATCTTTATATTCAATAGCAGGGCACTTTACCTTTCCAGAGTTCTGTCATACTATAGTCTTTTGCATTTCTTGGTATCAGACAAACTAGGTATTTAACATCTTCTATACATATACTCCTATCTTACCTTCTTTTGCTCTAAGTGTTCCCTTTGTAACACTTTTCCCTTTAAACAACAATGAATTAGCTGAATCTCTAAATTGTTAAAAAGAATTTTGTGGCAGATTTATTTAATTGGGACATACACAAGCAACACAGATATCAAAAAGATGACTAAGACAAGACCTAGTTAGCATGAAAAACTAGTTTAGTTAGTTTACAGTTGACTAGTTATGATAGACTTTGGGCTTGCTTTCATTCATTTACCAGTTATAATAACTTGTTTCCAAAATCTGTGCTCCAAACCTGAGTAGATTAAATTCCCTAGGACATTGATCTATAGAAGTCCAGAGGAGTTAACATTAGATCAGAATTCAAAAATAAAATGGATTCATCTATCCAAAAAGACTATAAAGTTTTGGAAGGCTGAATTTTCCCTCATTCAGAAATGGGATATTCAACCAGTTGCAAATACACCTAGTTTTACTATTGGCTAGTCAAATTATACTATTTTGTTTCCAAATAAGAACATGACTCTAGTTATACTAAATCTATCTTTATAAGAATATAATTACACTGTCAAAAAAGGAAATATTAGTGGTATGAAAAATCTGTTTTAAATGAAGCCATGAAATAGTTAATTCTTTGACTGTTTCATTATCTAATCCATTTTTTTCACCCTCCATGCCATTTTCCACTTCCAAGACTTACTAAAATGTGACCTTGAACAAATACGTTAACATCCATTTGTTTATCTGTAAAATATAGAAACAATATCCTTATATTCATAGACATATATACAGAATGTGCATATCAAGGATATTCAGGTGTAGTCTGATGTCCCAAAAATCAATTGGTATTTTCTATCTCATCTTCAAAATTTGTATATTTAAAGACAGGGTAAGGGTTTTTAAATGTTTCATTATATTTTTTTCTTTAGTTTGAAGAATACAGACTATTTTGTAATTAAGTATATTATAAATGTTAAACTTAAGAAATAAATGAAATACAATTTCCTGGGTGTATTCCCTAATGAAATGTATTGAGTATGTTTATAATTACAAGGGGAATACTTTGTAAAACTTTACATACTTTACTTTGGGTTCTGTTCTATTATTAATTAAATTTGATTTCATCTTAATCTAGTCAACAAATGTTACATATCTGCTATGTGTACAAACAAATGCTACAAAAATTGCAAAGTTTTGATATGAAGTTAATTCCTACTCCTATGGTTCGGTCTATTAATGATAGAAGAGTTCCTGAATTATGAAGAAATAATAAGAATCAATAAATTATAACTCATTAAAATACCACTATAATACCACATCATGGCAGGGATGGGTCCTTTGCTTCTTAAAACCTATTGCAACAATTCAATTACAATCACAGGATCACAGAGACATAAGTTGAGAACTATACAGGAGAAGTCTAATGGCATTCAATGACACTGAGAACTACAAAGAACTTTGGAAGCCTTCAATTTAAATTCTCATATTGTAGAGGTATATAAAGTTGAGAATTGGGTTAAACATCTTTCTTAAAGACACATGGCTAGAAAGTGTCTCAAGTAGGATTTTAATCCAGATCTTCCTGATTCCAATTCAAATGTCCTAGTCAATATATCATGATATTTATAGAATTAACTAATTTTACCTTTGAGAATAGATCCAATGATTGCATGCCTGTCTTCCCAAGGACAAGCATATAGCTATGTTCTGAAAACCTCAATACAAGTTTGATAAAAATAATTCATATGCATAAATTCTTAGATTATCTAAGAGTTATGATAAGCACTGGCATAGGGGATATTTACAATGACAAAATCATATATCTGTGAATTAATACAGGAAAAGTACATAAAAGAAAGGAATGTTTAAGATGAGTATAAATAAGTATAAGATGAGTAAGATTCTTAAAAAAAACAACTGAAGGCATTATTGAAATCTAACTAGGAAAATGAAAGAAAGCCATAAAAAGATAAAGAATTCAAAAGACAAATGTAGAAGATACTAGAAGATATGGAATAATGAGAATGACAAGCAATACAAGCAAGTCATGTAAGCAGAAAAGCAGTGAGTGTATACAAGTGGAAGTATAGAGTTCTTGCAGCATTTTGAGAAAATCAGTGGTATACTTAGATCTAACAATTAAAAAGTGTTATAAAATGATTTGAAATACTGATAATAAGGATGGTTTAGAAAGGGGCAAAGTTATTACAATTGATTAGCTACCTCTATACTTTTTTAGCAGCCATTAGAATGTTGAGGATAGGACAAGTGAAAATGTCATTATAGAGGTACAATTCATAATGCTTTGTATTTAATTTGATATGAAAATTAAGGGAAAAGAAAGAATCAAAGATAACAATACAGACACCAAAGTAAATTGGATTGCCATTGACACCCCAGTGTGTTCCATATTCAGTTTGAAGTAAAGATAGGATATCCAAGGAAAGATACCTTACCAGAAATTGGTTTCAATGGGCTTGGAGCTCAGAATAAAGCTTGTATTCAAGATAAAAATTTTGTAGCATATATATATATATGTATATACATATATAAAGTGGAGTCAATTTAATAAATCTACCAAATTACTCCTTGCCATTTAAAGTAAGAATTGAAATGATAAACTCCAGTACATTTATTTTTCATGTAATTGTATTTTTAAGTAAAAATCTATTTCTCTCTCTTCTCCCTCCACTCCTTCAATTTTTTTTAAAATGGTAACAAATATGAATAATCAAGCAAAAAAAAATCTTGAATTGTCTACATCCTTAAAAATATTTCAATCTTTACCCTGTCTAACCATTCTCTGGTAGAAAGTTAGTAATATATTTTATCACGAGACCTCTGAAATTATAGTTGGTCGTTGATGTAAGTCTTGAGACTTCAAACTAACTGATTTGAAAAAGGTGTCAAGTAAATTAAGAAAATTGTTTGGGATCTGATCAATTAAATATGCATCAGTTTTTATCAATCTTCTAAGTTTTCTGTGAAACTATCCCTTTCATTTTTTCTTTTATTTAAAATCAATTTTAATCTACCTTCTTTACCTAATATAATACCCACTCTCCATTTCAGAAGGAAAGAAAAACACAACTCCTGTTGCAAACACATTTAGTCAAGCAAAATAAATTATTGTATTATCTATCTAAAAAAAAGTCTCAATCTGTATTCAAGTCAATTGTGTCTCTCTCAGGGAGTGGTAGCACATTTTAACACGAATCCTTTAGAACTGTATTTCATCATTGTAGTGACCAGAACACCTAAGTCTAATGTGTGTGAAGTAGAAACTACTTTAACTTTCATTTCTTTTTTTCCGTTATTTTCTTTTTTAAATTTCATTAATACTTTTTATTTGCAAAACATGTGTATAGGTAATTCTTCAATATTAATCCTTACAAAGCTTTCTGTTACAAATTTTCCCCCCTACTCCCTACCTCTCCCCTAGATGGCAGGATATCCACTACATGTTAATTATGTTAAAATACTTGGCAAATCGAATATATGTATACATATTTCCACATATCATTTTTGTACAGGAAAAATCATATCTACAAGAAAGAATAATCAGATAAAGGAAATACAATGCAAGCAAACATCAGAAGAGAGCATGAAAATGATATGTTGTGGTACACATTTCATATCCCTCTCTCTGGGTGTATATGGCTCTCTTCACCGAACAATTGGAACTGCTTTGAAGCATTTCATTGTTGAAGAGAGTCATGTCCATTAGAACTGATCCTCATATAGTATCGTTGCCGTGAATAATGATCTCCTGGTTCTGCTCACTTCACTGAGCATCAGTTCATGCAAGTCTCTCCAGGCCACTCTGAAATCGTCCTGCTGGTTGTTTCTTATAGAGCAATAATATTCCATAACATTCGTATACCATAATTTATTCAGCCACTCTCCAATTGATGGGCATCTATTCAATTTCCAGTTTCTAGCCACTACAAAAAGAGCTGCCACGAACATTCTTGCACATGTGGGGCCCTTTCCTTCTTTTATGATTTCTTTGGGATATAAACCCAATAGAAACACTGATGGGTCAAAGGGTATGCAAAGCTTGATAACTTTTTGAGTGTAGCTCCAAATTGCTCTCCAGAATGGCTGGATCCGTTCACAGTTCCACCAACAATGAATCAGTGTCCCAGCCTTCTCACATCCCCTCCAACACCTGTCATTATACTTTCCTGTCATTTTAACTAATCTGGCAGGTGTGTAGTGGTACCTCAGAGTTGTCTTAATTTGCATTTCACTGATCAATAGTGATTTGGAGCAACTTTTCATATGACAATAAATAGTTTTAATTTCATCATCTGAAAATTGTCTGTTCATATCCTTTGACCATTTATCAATTGGAGAATGGCTTGAATTCTTATAAATACGAGACAATTCTCTATATATCTAAGTGAGGAGATCTTTATCAGAACCCTTAAATGTAAAGATGATTTCCCAATTTGATGCTTCCCTCCTAAGATTGTCTGCATTAGTTTTGTTGGTACAGAAACTTTTTAACTTAATATAATCAAAATTATCTATCTGGTGTTCAGTTAAGAGTTCCAGATCTTCTTTGGACATAAATTTATTCCATCTCCACAGGTCTGAGAGGTAAACTATAGTATGTTCCTCTAACTTGCTTACAAAATCATTCTTTATATCTAGATCTTGAACCCATTTAGATCTTATCTTGGTATGCGGTGTTAGGTATGGGTCAAGCCCTCATTTCTTCCACAAGAGTTTCCAATTTTCCCAGCAGTTTTTGCCAAATAGTGAGTACTTATCCCAAAAGCTGGGGTCTTTGGGTTTATCAAACATTAAATTGCTAAAGTTATTACCTAGATTGTCCTGATATCCTATCCAATGCCACTGATCGACTGCTCTATTTCTCAGCCAGTAACAAATGGTTTAATGACTGCTGCTTTATAATATAGTTTTAGATCTGGTACACCAAGGCCACCTTAATCTGCCTTTTTTTCATTAATTCCCTTGAAATTCTTGACCTTTTGTTCTTCCAAATGAACTTTGCTACTATTTTTTCTGGATGTGTAAAATAATTTCTTGGGAGTTTGATTGGTATGGCACTAAATAAGTAAATTAGTTTGGGTAGTATTGTCATTTTTATTATATTCCCTCAGCCTACCCATGAGCACTTAATGTTTTTCCAATTGGCTAAGTTTGATTTTATTTGTGTGGAAAGTGTTTTGTAGTTTAGTTTGTATAGTTTCTGACTTTTTCTTGGCAGATAGATTCCCAAATATTTTATGCAATCATCCGTTATTTGGAACAAAATTTATTTTTGTATTTCTTGCTGCTGACCTTTGTTGGTAATATATAAAAATGCTGATGATTTATGTAGATTTATTTTAAATCCTGCAACTTTGCTAAAGTTGTGGATTGTTTCCAGTAGTTTTTTAGTTGAGTCTCTAGGGTTCTCTAAGTATACCATCATGTCAACTGCAAAGACTGATAATTTGGTTTCTTCATTACCTACTCTAATTCCTTTTATCTCTTTTTCTTCTCTTATTGCCAAAGCTAACATTTATAATACAATATTAAATAGTAATGGTGACAGTAGGCAGCCTTGTTTCACTCCTGATTTATTGGGAATGGTTCTAGTTTGTCTCTATTACATATGATGTTTGCTGATGGTTTTAAGTAGACACAACTAATCATTTTAAGGAAAAGCCCATTTATTCCTATACTCTCTAGTGTTTTAAATAGCAATGGGGTTTGGATTTTAACAAATGCTTTTTCTGCATCTATTCAGATAATCATATGGTTTTTGTTAGTTTGGTTATTAATATAATTGATTATGCTGATAGTTTTCCTGATATTGAGCCAGCCCTGCATTCCTGGTATAAATCTACTTGGTCATGGTGTATTATCCTGGGGATAACTTTCTGTAATCTCGTTGCTAAAATCTTATTTAAAATTTTTGCATCAATATTCATTAGGGAAATGGGTCTATAGTTTTCTTTCTCTGTTTTCACCCTACCTGGTTTATCTATCAGCACCATATCAGTATCATAGAAGGAATTTGTTAGTATACCTTCTGTCCTTATTTTTTCAAATAGTTTGTATACTATTGGCATTAATTGTTCTTTGAATGTTTGGTAGAATTCACATGTAAAACCATCTGGCCCTGGAGATTTTTTCTTAGAGAGTTGATTAATAGCTTGTTCTATTTCTTTTTCTAAAATGGGGCTATTTAAATAATTTATTTCCTCTTCTGTTAACCTGGGCAATCTATATTTTTTAAGGTATTCCTCCATTTCATTTAGATTATCAAATTTATTGGCATAAAGTTGGGTATAGTGACTCCTAATTATTACTCTAATTTCCTCTTCATTGGAGGAAAGTTATCCCTTATCATTTTTGAGACTAACAATTTGATTTTCCTCTTTCCTTTTTCTGATCAAATTAACTAAAGGCTTTATCTATTTTGTTGGTTTTTTTCATAAAACCAACTCTTAGTTTTATTTATTAATTCAATAGTTTTCTTATTTTCAATTTTATTAATCTCCCCTTTTATTTTCAGAATTTCCAATTTGGTATTTAATTGAGGGTTTTTAATTTGCTCTTTTTCTAGTTTTTTTTTTAATTGTATGCCCAATTCATTGATCTTCTCTTTCTCTATTTTATGCAAGTAAGCATCTAGAGATATAAAGTTACCCCTTACAACTGCTTTGGCCATATCCCACAAATTTTGGTATGTTGTCTCATTATTGTCATTCTCCTGCATGAAATTATCGATTGTGTCTATAATTTGCTCTTTCACCCATTCATTCTTCAGGATTAGATTATTTAATTTCCAATTAACTTGTGGTCTATTTTCTCCTGGCCTTATATTACATGTGAGTTTTATTGCATCATGATCTGAAAAGGATGCATTTACTATTTCTGCTTTTCTGCATTTGATTTTGAGGCTTTTATGCCCATCACATGATCAATTTTCGTATAAGTTCCATGAACCCCTGAGAAAAAAGTATACTCCCTCCTATTGCCATTCAATTTCCTCCAGAGTTCTATCATACCTAACTTTTCTAGCCTTTTGTTTACCTCCCTAACTTCTTTCTTATTTATTTTGTGGTTTGATTTATCTAATTCTGAGAGAGCAAGGTTGAGATCCCCCACTAGTATAGTTGTACTGTCTATTTCTCCTTGCATCTCTGTTAGTTTCTCCTCTAGGAATTTGGATGCTATACCACTTGGTGCATATATGTTTAGTATTTATACTGCTTCATTGTCTATGGTACCCTTTAGTAAAATATAGTTTCCTTCCTTATTTCTTTTAATTAAATAAACTTTCATTTTTATAATTATTAGTGATTTAAATATTTTTGTACTGTCATTGACAACAGGTTTCTTCATCTGAAAACTTATCCATTGACATTTTTTTTTCAACTGGAGAATTATTCTGACTCATAAATTTAAATAAATTCCCTAAGCTTCTGTAAATGAGACCTTCATGAGAGAAACATGGTTTTATTTTTTCCCTCTGCCTGACTGTCTTCTAATTTTAGCTGCATTGGTTTTATTAGAACAAAAATATTTTAATTTCTGTATTGAAAATTGACTTTTTGTCATATCTAACCCTAACCACAAATCTAACAGTTAATTTCTTCATTAATTCTTAATCTATTTATGATGTCCCCCTATAGGCCTAAACTATTTTTTGAGAACCTATTTTGGTTTACAATGTGACATGCTGATCTTTACCTACTAAATGCCAGAATGAATTCAAGTTTTCCTTTTTGTAAAAAAGTGAATTCTAGTCTCAATAGACAGTATCTTTTTGCTTCTCAAAATCTATGTTACTGTACTATACCTAACTCTCTCTTTTTTCTCTTAGTGTGTATTAGGGAGGTGATACTCCTCTCTTCAAATGAAAAACACTTTACAAGTTTCCTTGATCCCTTTGCTTCCAATTTGACTGAATACTATACTTTCTCAACCATCTTTTTGTAATCTTTAAAATATCTACTAATTCCATTTACTTTCAAAGATGTTCAAGTTTTGTCAATAAAGGATAATCCTCATCATTATCATCATCATCATTGACTACATTTTAGTCTGCTATGAAGCTTCTCAGTCCACATCTCTTTCTTAGTCGCTACAAGAAAAAGTTTTCTATGTTCAATTGCTTCTCCTGTCACTTCTAAAATCTTTGCTATCTGGCTTCCCATCTGATCACATGACAGACTCTTCTCTTCCCACATACAGATGATCTCTTAGTGGCCAAATTGATAGTCTTTTCACAATCTTCATCTTTCTTGATATTTTGACCTCTTCTTTTAATTTGACATGTAGCATCTCCTTCTGGCTACTTATTTTCTTCCTTTATTTGACATTTCAATGAAAATGTCGTGAAAAAATTTCAAACTCATTTTGTCCAAAAAAGAACTCATTAGTTTTCCCCAAAACCTTGTCCCTCTACCAAAGTTCTTTATTTAATTTGGACACAACTATTCTATCAGCCTCTGAAGTTAATACTCTCGACAATCTTTTACTCCTCTCTCTTTACTCCACAATTCCAATCACTATCTCACTATTTCTATCTTCTCAACACTTTTCATATCCTCCCTTCTTGTATTTTGGCCAATACCATAGTTTACATATATGTGACATACATACTTGGCTATTGCAATGGACTTATCACAGTTCTTCCACATTATTTCTTACCATTTCCCTCAACAAAGTCATTCCTCTGGTTCTCTCTTTCTTCTAAGAAAAAATATAAAAATTAATCTTCCTGACTTTTAAAGCTTTTAACAATGTGACTCCTGCTTACTTTTGCAGTCTAATTGGATGTTATTTAGTATCCCATACATCACAATGCAACATAGCTAGGCTTCTTTCTGTTCCTCATACATGATAGTCAGTTTCTCATTTATGTACCTTTGCATTAGCTATTCCCCTCTTCAGGAATGAATACCATCCTTTATTCAATCACATAGAATTCCTTTCCTCCTCTTATGGTGTAATTCAGATATCATCTTCTGTGTCAAGTCATTGCTTATCCTCCCCACCTGCCTTTTCTTTCTCTCCCCAAATATTTTATATTTAACATCTTTGAATTCATTTGACATTTATTCTGTACATATTCAGACTATATTTATCTATATACATGGTGACATCCCAGATAAAATTTAAGTTCTTTCTGAACAATAATTTGCTTTTATTGTTGTTCTTGATCTTTGTATCCCTCGGACCTATGACAATGCTCTGAATATTGTAGTTGATTTGTACATGATTGATTATTTATCTTCTAATATTATGTAATGAAGAAACATTTGTATTGGTTGGTAAAATTTAAAATTACACTTTTTTTCTACAACATATCCATATGGTTTAAAATTTCCTCATTTGTTTTGCTTCAAATCAGTTATTATTGTCTATTCACCTTTTCTGTTTATGAAAAATAGGCTCAGAGACTTTGGGAATACATTTCTAAATCTAGTATTAAATTGCTCAATGGCCAAAGAGAAGCTTGATAAAGAAAATAATGTATAGGTAAAGGCTTCCCTGAAAATACTAGTGGGGCCTCATATTGCTAATGATAACGAATATCTATCTGCTCCAGTTTATTTGCTCATCTTCCACAAGAGAGAGATGAATTCTATGTAGAAATGTTTATCTCTGTGAAGAAAAATGTTCTGTTACATTTATTTTGCAACTGGGGAAAAAAAAAACTTTTCTGGGAGGATTCTGTTTCCTCTGTGAAGTCTGGAACATTTGTTGTGTGAAAGATGTATTAACTTAGGAAGTTCACAAAGTTCATATTAATATTATTCTATTCTGAGTACTAAGTCCAGGAATTTTAATTTTGGCAAAAACTATGTTTTTCTTTTGTTTTTTAAAAAGCCAATAACACAACATTTCTCTCTTAGAACAAACACTCTTTTATTATGATTAAGATCTCTATAGTAATACCCCAGTGTTTATGTCTTCTGTTTACAAGGTGAATATTTTTATACTTAAAATGCATATTATTTTATATTATGCAGTTGGATCTTTATTTTAAAAGCCTGGAAATAGAAGAGGATAGTTTCTACATGATTTAATTCAACACCATCACTTTATAATGAGATCCTAAAAAGTTCATGTGACTTACATGAAGGTTGAATGCAGTTGTCTGCAGTGCTGGAACTAATAGTAACAACAATATCTTGATTTATTCTAGTAACCCTGATTATACATAATCATAATTTTATAATATTTTAGAATTAGAGTCAATAGGGACATTAAAGATAATGTGGTTAAATTTACTCATGTTTACAGAGAAAGAAACTGAGTCCAAGAGAAAGTAGCTGGCTAAAAGTTATGGAGTTAATAACAGTCACTATTTAAAATTAGTCTCCATTTCAAGAAATTATTAATCACAAGAGCATCTTGCTCCCTCTCCAAGACTTGTAGCATTCATTAACTTGTAAGTGAGAAATACCCAACATAAAGAACTTTCAAAAGTATGAGAATACAAACCAAAAATGGAGCAGAATTGAAAAATAATGTCAATGAACTAAAACTTCTGATTTTCCTAGAATTATTTAGTCAAATTCATTTCCAAAGTGAATGACCGCAAATGGTCAGGAATGTCATTCAGAAAACTAGCTACAGTTAGACTATTAATTTTAATTAGTTTTAGGAAAGGTACAAAATTTGAATAACCCACCTTCTCAAGTGCCTGTTCTCAAATATTGCTCCAAGAAACTGGAAAATTCAGGGTCAAGTCTGCCTTAATGCTTACTATATTGAGTCTTTCTATACTTTGTTGAGTCTTGAAACTGGTTGCATTTTTATGGATTTCAAGAATAGTTTCTTCTATCTATTCATTTAAAATTTCAATCATGAGTCATATATATGACCCCAGAAAACCTTTAGACCTCCCAGCAACATGGTATGTGACTCTAAATATAAATGTCACCTTTGAATTTTTTATGTTTTAATTTGATAAGTTGTTCTTAACACTCATGCCTATATTAATATTTCTTTGAGTGAACAATGAGAAAAGCAAAATTAGAATCCTATTCTGATTCTCCTGAGAACATGGTTGTTTTCTGGGTAGGAAAGGAAGAGAGAAATATTTGGAAATGAGGAAGATTTAAAAATCAAAGATGTTCAATACAGTTAAAATACAGGAAGGATGAATATTCTTGAAGATAACACAAGAACATAGTAAATATCTAAACATAAATACACACACATTTTTACACACACAATGGAACTTACCATTTCATTCATACTGGGAAATTATATGAAATAGATGGTAATCCATATCAGTATATCACATTTTCACTCTAGGCAGTTTTGAAAAATCCAACAATAAAAAGGAATCTCATAATTCTTAGTTCCCTTAAAGTTCATCTACTTTAATCCTACTGATGAACATCCATTTTCTTTATAAGATTGCTTGAAAGAAACCATTTAGTCATTGCTCAAAGAATTCCAGTGAAAGGAAATTCTACTGCAATATGAATAACCCATTTTATGCAAGAGCTCTAATAACTAGAAAGTTTGTTATTACACCAAGCCTAAATTTTTCTTTTCACAACTTTTACTTACAGTTTTTAAAATACATGAAGATAGGTATTGCCTCTACTCCCAAAGTCTTCTCTTTTCCAGGTTAATAATTCCCAGTTTTTTTTTCAAGTAAGTCTAATATAAACTGAAAAGCTTTTATTTGTTATGGCCATAATTATCTAAAGATACTCTAATTTACTAATAACAGAATTAACATTAATGTAATAATATTATCATGCTATAGGACAGAGGTAATATCATGAAACCAACTCTGGACATTTCAAATTTCAACTTAACAAAATCTAAGATTTCCTTGAGTTTTCTGTTGTTGTTGCAAATGGTTGCTTCACCGTAAACTTAAAATTAACCACCTCCTCCCCCATATTTTCTTCTTTAGACCCACTTCTTCCTTCTCTTGCATTTGGACACTTGATTGTTTTTATAATAAATTTTATCTTATTCAATTTATCTCAGGATATTTTATTATTGAGGTCTTTGCAGATACATGCCATCTAGCTATTTAGTACATTGAAGTATCATAAAAATTTGGTAATCATAGCATCTGTGATTTTGGTCAAGTTGTTAAAAATAAAAATAAAATAAAATAAATACAAAAAATACAAAAATAAAAATAAATAAATACAAAATAAATTTAAATAAATAAATAAATACAAAAGGGTCAAGAATAGATCCCAAAGCAAAGTAGTGGACATCTTTTTCAAGTGGATATTATGCCATCAACAACTGGATCCAACTAACTATATTTTTGTGTATCATACAGTTTACAAATATTATAATTGTATTTATTGGCTAAGAAGAAGCAGCTTGCAAGCTGGAGCAATGAGATGTTCTCATCTGCTCAAAAGGGAGTAACAAAGAGTAAGATATTTTTACATATTTGAGGTATTTTGGATTTTTGAGGTATTTATGGCTGTTGGAAACACAAGAAGGTAATGAGGGTATAAGGAGAAGATATCTATAAATACAATATTTGCTGGATGCTTGTTATTCTTCAGAGACATCTGACACAGCTTATTTATTACAAGTTGCATATGGGAAAGATCTTATTGTTTTCAGTCTGAACTTCTTGTTATTCCATAGCCTTAGGTAGATTTAAATTAGTGTTTGAACTTGTCATTTGGCTAAATGAAGTCTCTGAATTTTCTCAGTCTTTCTGAATAATGTGGGGGTAATTTAACAAAGAAAAATTTGTGAAACATATAAAACTATTAATTTCTTTTTTTTTCCCCCCTTCGGCAATTGGGGTTAAGTGACTTGCCCAAAGTCACACAGTAGGAAGTGTTGAGTGTCTGAGACCAGATTTGAACTCAAGTCCTCCTGACTTCAGGGCTGGTGCTCTATCAACTGTGCCACCTAGATGCTCCCAAACTAGTAATTTCTAAGATTAAAGTTAGATTGCTCTTCTTTTATTTTAAGTAATAGAATTTCAATCCAATCTATTATCTTAAAGAATAATTTATGGGGGAGTTTTCTGGGAAGATGGTAGAATAAGTCAGAAAATTTCAAGCTCTCCTAATTTCCCCACACACAGAACAAAATTGCACATCCAGAAAACATAGACTAGGGGAAAATCAAGAAGATCTGGGGAAGAATAGATGTCCCCCCTGCATGAATTAAAAAGATTCTCCCCCAAAAAAGACCCCAAGCTGGGAATTAACCAGTTAGAAGTGCAATAACCTCCAGGCTAACTCTGCAGAAACAGCAAGTGAGGATCCCTGGGTTGAGCTGAATTTGACTGGAGCCTCAGCAAGAGCTACAGAAATTTTCACCTAGGTTTGTGTACCGAGGCAGGAGTTTAAATCTGAGAAGAGTGAGAGAACCTTGACTGATTAGGAATACCAGGTCCAGCCGTGTTGTTGAGATACGTCCCTGGACAATAAGGAATCAGCATTCTTGAGTGCAGAGGCAGTGAGATTGACACTCTGGCTGCAGACACTTGCTGGTGTGGGGAGTTCTGGGTTTAAAGTTCCAGGTCAGATAATATTGTTTTAGATCTGGTACAGCTAGGCCACCTCTATTTGCTTTTTTAAATTAATTCCCTTGAAATTTTTGACATTTTGTTATTTTTCTAGCTCTGTAAAATAATTTCTTGGGAATTTGATTGGTATGACACTAAATAAGTAGATTAATTTAGGTTCTATTGCCATTTTTATTATATTTGCTTGGCCTACCCATGAGCACTTGATATTTTTCCAACTTATTAGATCTGACGTTATTTGTGTGGAAAGTGTTTTGCACCTATGTTCATATACTTTCTGACTTTACCTTGGCAGATAGATTCCCAAAGTTTTTATGCTATCAACAGTTATTTTGAATGGAATTTCTCTTTTGTAGCTCTTACCGCTGGACACTATTGGTAATATATAAAATGCTGATGATTTATGTGGATTTCTTTTGTATCCTGCAAGTTTTCTAAACTTGTGAATTGTTTCTAGTAGTTTTTAAGTAGAGAACTCTAGGGTTGTCTAAGAATACCATTATATCTTCTGCAAAGGGAGAGTGATAATTTGGTTTCTTCATTACCAACTCTAATTCCTTTTAAATTTCCTTTTTCTATCTTATTGCTAAAACTAACATTTCTAAGACAATATTAAATAGTGGTGATAGTGGTCAACCTTGTTTCACCCTTGATCTTACTGGGAATGGATTTATTTTGTCCCCATTACATACTATGCTTGTTCATGTTTTTAAATACATGTTATTGATCATTTTAAGAAAAACACTTATTTAAATACTCTCTAGTATTTTTAATAGGAATAGATGTTGGATCTTATCAAATGCTTTTCTGCATCTTTTGAGATAATCATATGAATTTTGTTAGTTTGATTATTGATATAGACAATTATGCTAATAGTTTGCTAATATTGAACCAGCCCTGCATTCCTGGTATAAATCCTACTTGGTTATAGTGGAGATGATTTCGGTAAGCACTTTGCTAATATTTTATTTAAGATTTTTGCCTCAATACTCATTAGGGAAATTGGTCTATAATTTTCTTTCTCTATTTTCAGCCTACCTTGTTTATATATCAATATCATGTCTGTGTCATAAAAGGAATTTGGTAGGAGTCTTTTTTTCTCTATTTGGAAATACGCAGTCTTAAAGAAGAAAGTGAATCATTGAAAATTAGAATTGGGCAAGGAAAAGCCAGTAAAGGTAGTAGGGACCAAGAAATAACAAAATAAAATATAAAACATTGGGGGGCAGAGGGAAAATAGCTTACAGACTCTTTTGTGTTACCTCAAAAAGAAATAAAAAATATATATGTCTGGAGCATGTTCTAATAACAAGTTTTAAAAATAACACGTTTTTACATGTTATGATAATAATTTGTAGGAATTCTAAAATAGCAATTTTACATAAAAATTACATTGATAATTATGAATAGGAAAGACAAAAAGAGTAAGATATGTAACAATTGAAGTTTCTTAAGTTTCATGTGTATTATGGTTTCTGATGTGATATTCTTATACTTCTACTGTTAATAAGACTAGAATCATAAGACTTGAGCAAGTTTTATATCACATGAAGTAGTTATAGGCAAAATAAAATTTAAGGCATTAGACTGGATTGTATTGGTTCTTGTAATTGACAGACTTTAACAGAATTATAATCTCTGCAAGTCACTTGGAATTGAGAAGTCAAATCCACTAGGAAAGAGATCACTTCAGAGTGACCTATTCTAGAATGTCCAAAGAAAGATAATTCCAGTGAACAAAAAACTAAACGGGGCATCTGGAACTTAAGATGAAATATGCCGATGGACTAAACTTTGAGCATGTGTTACCAAGCTACATGAAAAATTGATATTGACAACAGGGCAGAGCCAAGATGGCAGAAAGTAGACAGGTCTTTGAGCTCTTCCTAAGCTTCCCTCAGATCAACACTAGATCACGTCTCTGCAATGGATTTGGAATGGCAGAACACACAAATATTTACAGCATAACAAATTTCCACCAGAAGATCTTCTGGAAGAATTTCAAAAAAGTTCAATTTTAATGGGTTACAGGGGATTATATTGAGTGCAAGCAAAATGCAGGGACTGCAGGGTGATGTGGCATCCACATACCATGGGAATGTATTGGGAGGCTCTGAGCCAAAATACAACAGTGATGGCTACTCTGTCCTGACTCAGAAGCCAGTGGAGCAGCAGACTAGCTGTGAAACACCAAACATAACTACAAAAGGGAAATAGTGATCCTCTGAACCCCAGAAATTATGTCCAAAGAAGAATTGCATTTTGCAGTGCATTGTTCAAGACTAAATCTCTATGCATTATGCTACTCTGACACTTGTAATGATGATTGCAAATATAAAGCACTACTACTTGTTTATATATTAATTGATATTAATTATCAATTTGTGGCAATGTGGTCTAGTTAATAAAAGGCTGCATCCTGGTTTCAAGAAGATTTCAGTGACAAATGTGATACATAGCTGTGGATAAGGCACTTGACATCTCAGTGTCTCACACAACCTTCTGTTAGAAGTTGTGCACAAGGTACATGTATCTGAACCAAAGGAGTTATTTTTCAAGTGGTGATTTCTTCATCATGATGAATGCACAGGTCTGAACACATCCAAATACACAGATAAATAATCTCATAACATTACATCTGCCCAAAGCATTGAGTTCCAGGAGGACCTGTTTTGCCTGAACAAGTTTGTATGTTTTAACACCATATTAATTTAGGCTGTAGAGTTCATTTCCCATACAAAAAAAAAATGTGATTTAGATGTTTTTCAACAAATTGAATAGCCTCTTTAAATGGTCATTGGCTTTCAGAATTCATTAAAGCAAACAAACAGTGGTAATATCTTTAAAAGCAATGCCAGAGAAACTACTTAATGTGTGCATTATAAATGAAGAAGTAGCCTCAGAAATTTAACCATCCCAGAATTTTTATTTTTTGCCAGAGGTGGATAGAGACAAAAATATATGTTTTTAATATAGACCTTTTCTAAGATTTCTAATGATTACCTTGGTTGAATAAAGCCCCTGATCTATGGTGTTTACAGATGATTACATTAACATTACCCAAAGAAAACAATCACAGAGTCAAAAATGCTTCTGACCTTCTCTCTTGAGAGATTATATCTGTTTATATGAGATACTGAAACCAATAATGTCAGAGGTTAAAATGGGCATAAAATTTCAAACAATTTTTCAATCATCTGCGCTTTGTGTTCTTTCTAAAATGTGTTTTGCAAAATACAGACTGAAGTCAAAAAAAAAAAAAAAAAAACACCTCTTCCTGCCTGAACTTGCATTCATGGAAGAATTTCTATTCCTTTCACAAGGCAAAAAATAACTTGAAAATATGCTCAAAATCAATTCTATTTTTAACAAAGAGTGTTTTAAGAAGAAATGACAATTTCACAAAATGCTGAGTGGCAAAGATTGAAATAGTACCTACCAGATTTATAGAAAACAATGCATGAATACATAAATATTAAAAAAATCTGGGATTTTGTCACAGTACAAAACCAAAGTTAGGGAAGGCAACCTGAAATTTGACTCAGGGAGCAAAATTAATTGATTATTGACAGCAATTGTACCCTCTGATAGATAGCACCTAGTTAACAGAAATAATTGGCTAAAATATAAGGAAATCACTTGGTTCTTTTCTCTCCGCTGTGGCCCAGCCTGGTATTGAGCTCAGTATATTGGTGCATTGAACTGGTACAAAGGAAAGTACATTGGATTTGGAGTGAATCGGAGGGTTAGTTTCAGACTATGGCATTTATAATGGGTATGTTCTTATTATAATTGTTGTTGTTGTTTATTCTTGATTCTCAAATACAACTATGACATCAGGGAGGTGAAACCATGATGTACAAATCAGTTAGATTTAAATGTAGGTTAACTGTGCAAAGTCACTAGTTTCACTTTCTCCTCCAGAGCCATCTGAATCCAGTATAGATCAGGATGGGGGAGGTGGCTGTAGAGGCAGTAGGAAACCTTGGCTCTGCCCAAAGGAATGCATTTTTTTGGGGGTGGTGTTGAAATCTTCCAAGATATCTTGGGCTTTAATGATTAGATTTCATTTTTAAGAATCATCAACTCAAATCATTCTGGCACTTGTTGATTGGCCAACATCAGGTCCAAGGACAAAGCCCAATTGATCATTGTTTAGGCATCTTTCTGGGGTCTTGGTTTCCTCCTTTGTAGATTGGCAGGACTGGATTCTGTTTCAGCTTAATTCTAAAATCCTCTGATCCTACCAGAGGTTTCCCTGAATTAGTTTCTGTCTGTACACAGTATTAAGAATCATCCTCTACAGTATCTATATTTTAAAAATCTCTGTTTATAGTCTCTTCCTTTCACTGCCAAATGCTTGTCCCTGAAGTCAGAATTACAAGTTAATGATTTTATAGAACAGAAATAAGCAACATTCCAATTGTGATCTGGGCTAGCTGAAAATAAAATGGAGAAATATTTAATAAAAATAACAAATTTATTATATTATAAAATTAATAAAAATTTTAAAATTAAAATAAAAATCCAAAACAACATAGGTAATATTACATTGTGAAATACAGTCAATATGTAGCTCAATGGCCAATTTTAATTGAGTTTGATGCCACTGTTGTAGTGAAGAACTCCCTGCCTCAACACAAAAGGAAATCATTCTAAGACTTAGTAGATAAGACCCAGGCATTTGTCTGGGGTACATGGAGTTTATATACCTTCTCAAAGATTGTACTGCTAGGAAATATCAGAGTCAAGGTTTGAAACTAGATCTTCATGACTTCAAATACAGCATTTCATCCATTATATATCACTGTCTCTACACTTTTAACAATTTAAAATTTGACTTTTTACTAATGAAGAGAATGGCACAGACATGTTTTGCCTTTTGTTTTATTAATTTAAATTTAAATAGAATATTTCTGTCAATAACATTCTTAGGATATAGGCATTGTTCCTGAAAAATGTATATGCTAAATAACCACACACACACACACACACACACACACACACACATATATATACACTCGCACACATATACATACATTAATACACTCATCTATACTTACATGATTCGGTGGATAGAGTACTGGGTTCAGGAAGACCAGAATTCAAATTTAGGCTCAAAAACATAGTAACCCATATGACCATGAGCCACTCAATCATTGTCAGACTCATTTTCCTTAACTATAAAACGAGAATGATAAGAGTACATATTTCACAGGGTTATTGTGAAGATCAAATAAACTAATATTTGTAAGGTATATAGCACATTGCTTAGCACACAGCAGGAATAAATGTTTATTCCCTTTCCCTTTTCCCTATAATCTTAATTTAGAAGGATTACATTATGACAGTGTCACTTCCTTGCTCAGGAAAATTTCAGTGCCTCACTGTTATATTTAGGTTTATATATAAAGTCTTATTTGATTGAGCTGTCTACAAACTGGTTGTGACCTGGCTTATTTTCCTGGCTTTCCTGGATTGTTTTATAATATTTACTCTACACATATTTTGTGATACAATCAAGATGACCTGTCTTTTATAAACATCATCCCATCTCACATGTCTGTACTTCTGCACATTCTACCTTCTATCCCAAATTGTATTCCTTCCTCTCTCTGTCAAAACTCAGCTCAAGTGCTGAGCAAGTATAAGTCCATTCCTATCAACTAACAGTACCACTCATTCTTCCAGAAACTACAGTGTAGTTAATACTGTATATACTTATGTGTGTACATGTTTTCTCCCCTAATAAAATGTCAGCTTTTAGGGAAAGGTCTTTTCTCCCCAGCACTTAGCATGGTATCTAGCACATAGGAGATTCTTTACTCTTCACTGTAATTAAATTAAATATAGGAGGAGAGTTGATCTTGAGGGTTTAAAATATTTTAGGATTATAGATTTCAGAGTAGAAGTGTCCTTACACTTCCTTTATTCCAAATCCTTTATTTTACAGATTAGAAAACTGAAGTCAAGAGAGGTAAAAAAAAAATAACATTGATTTTAAGTAGTAGAATTAGTATTTAAAACCCAAATGCTCCACACCCATGCTTTTTCCATTATGCTATGCTATCTTAGATGATTATGCTAGAGATAGTCAATTATGATTTTTTTCCTTATAAAAATCTCATGCTATAGGTAGCATAACTATCATAACCATTTTATAAATAAAAAATAGGAGCTGTATAATTTGGTGCTAAGTCTGAGGTCAAAAGCATATTAAATATCAAGGTCAGTAGTAAATTTGGATAATTCTGGCTCAATATCCCATCAAGCCAGGCTAACTGTACAATTATTTATTAAGGGCTTGTTCTATACCAGGCTCCATGCCAAATGCTGAGTATACAAAGAAAAGCAATAACTCCCTGCCTCAACAGGCTCCTAGTCCAATGGAAGAGACAGCAGTGCAACAATTATGTTCCTGCTGTATCCCTTAACAGAAAGTAAGCTACTTGGGACAGTGAAGGTTTTTATTTTGCCATTTAATCCCCAATGCTAAGTACAATGTCCAGCTCATTATATTGTTCAATTGACTTAGTTGTGTCCAAGTCTTTGTGACTTCATGGACCATAATGTCCATAGGGTTTTCTTAGCAAAGAGGGGTTTGCCATTTCTTTAAGTCAAAATTAGTTTAAGTGACTTGCAAAGAGTCACACAGCTAGTAAGTATATGGGGCCTTATTTGAACTTACATTTTCCTAACTTGAAGATAGCTAGGTACTACAGGAGTCAGCTAAGTGGTGCAAAAGATAGAGAACCAGGCATGTGGATAAGAAAATAGAAGTGCAAATCTGGCCTCTTATAATTCCTAGCTGTGTGATCCTAGGCAAGCCATTTAACTCAGTTTGTTTTAGGTCCCTCAAAATGATCTAAAGAAGGAAATGGAAAACTACTTCAGTATTTTTGCCAAGAAAAACTCAAATAGTGTCACAAGGAGTTGGTCATGACTGAAATGACTGAACAACAACAATTTCCTGACTCCAAGGCCAGCATTCTACCCATTCAGCTACCCAGCCAAGCAGAAATTAAGTGAATTGTCCAAGAAAGATGTGTTTCTAAGTTAGCATCTAAAAGCTTATTTGAATTGTTATCTTCCTGACTCCAGGCCTGGCACTCTATCCACAGAGCCATCTAGCTGCCCCTAGTGTCCAGCACATGGGTGGGTATTAATACTTGATAAATTGGTTGCTTAATTATATATAAATGCTTCTTGAAATTTCAAAGGAACAAATTTATACTGGAAAAAAAGGAAAAATTTACTAAAAATTAAAGCTGTATGAAATTGACTCATGAGTTGTCTCAGGAAATAGTAAATTCTTCCTCAATAAATATATTATTCAAGGAAGTTTTCTTTTTCAGATACAGGTTGGGTTAAGTAGATAATGATGTCCCTTATGACCATGAAATCCCAGTATACCACAATACAATTTTTCCAAATATTGCTCAGTTTTGAAAAATGCTTAGTAAAGCATGCATTCGACAAAATAAATTTTTCAAAATTGAGGAGACATATTTTGCCAAGGAATAATGGAAAGGAAAACAAAATTATTAGTCATATTTATGAATAGTAGATGAGCAAAGCCCTCAGTAATACCTTACAGGATATTTTCCTTCATTATTTTGACTGTGAAACTTTCCTTTCCATTTTCTGGTAGATTCTTATCTGTCTCCACCTAGAACGAAAAGAAAAAAAAAGTTTATTTTCAAACTCTCCAATTGCTCAATGAAAATCGATACAAGAAGTATTAGAGTATCTAGCAAGCTTCATATGCTATTGATTGGTGTGCAATTGGATGAGCACAGTGAAACAGACTGTTTAATAGCATGAGAGAAAAAGATTTAGAATGAGAGGAGAAAAATCCTGCCAGATGTATTTTCAAGCTATTATTTACTAATTGTTACACTAAAACTTCAATCATAACTGCAACCTTTCTGGTGCTTTAAAGATTATATTAAAAAAAAAACAGTGCTTTTTGGAAATGTATAATCTGATTGATCATTCCAATAATACTATAAGGAAAAGTGTTATCATCATCATTATTGCTATTTTACTAATGGTAGGATTATATACCTCTGAAAAGTTCTCCTCTAAGACATCATCATCATCATCATCATCATCATCATCATCATCCTCATCATCATCATCACAAACATGTATATGGTGCTTTAAGTTTTGCAAAGTGCTTTTATAAAAATTGTGTCATTTGGGGCAGCTAGGTGGCGCAGCGGATAGAGCACCAGCCCTGAAATCAGGAGGACCTGAGTTCAAATCTAGTCTCAGACACTTAACATTCTCTAGCTGTGTGATCCTGGGCAAGTCACTTAACCCCAATTGCCTAAGCAAAAAAAAAAAAAAAAATTGTGTCATTTAGGGGCAGTGAGGGGACATAGTGGTTAGAGTACCAGCTCTGAAGTCAGGAGGACCTGAGTTCAAATTTGGCTTCAGACACGTAATACCTCCTAGTTGTGTGACTCTGGGAAAGTCACTTAACCCCAACTACCTCAGCAAAAAAAAAAAAAAAATCTCTCATTTAACCCTTACAAAAATCCTGGAAGGTAGTTGCCATTATCATTTTTAATTTACAGGTGAGGATATATAGAGAGACAACAATAAATAAATTTGTTCATGTTATATGCCATTAGTACCTGAGGTAGGATTTGAACTCAGATATTCCTGATTCTGAGCCCAGTGTTCAATATACTGTATCACCAAGCTATTACATGGCAAGATGGATGTGACCCTAGGTACTCAAAGACTATGTCAATGAGGCACATCTGGAGATTCTGTTGTGTTGACAGGGCTTCAGGATTAAAATCCTTAACACTGAGAACTAAATCTGAGAACTAGCTTTGTCCTTCTTTTTACCAGTTTGGTTCTATTATATTCATAACCAATTGTTAAATTTGAATTAAAGCTTTTTTCTTTATTTTCTCAGGGTCCAACCTCTGTAGGTCAGTCAATCAGTCTCTGAAGGACAAAGCTAGTTGATGAGATTGTCCTAATCTTGGGGAATATGTTCTAGAAACCTTACTTCTATTGGAGGTATAAATAAAATCGAATCTAGGTTAATTTCAACCTTAAAGCATTAAGCCTATGCCCTTTCACCTCTCCATTAGAGATGGACATAACTTATGAAGAACAAATCAGAGGAGTCCAAGTAGAGATGGATTTCTTTCTCCAAATTGCTTGAGGTGGCTGAGTCTAATGATAGTCACTTTTTTTCCCCAGGGGGAGGAGCTGAAGACTTTTAGCTTACCTCCTCATTTAAATCCCTACCAATCAGAGACAAATTCTCTAGTTAGGAGAATTTCTTCTCCAAAAAAAAAAAAAAAGTATTCAATGTTTCCAATAGGTGAGGAGTTACTAAAAGAAACCAATGACCATCAACTGTTAATTATCAGCTAGTCTAATTAATAAATTGATTATTAATTGCCCAGAAACTCTTGTTTCTCAGGCTTTGCATTCATTTTATTGGGCGAGGATAAAAAATAGCAAGAAGAAAAATTACAGCCAAAAACATAGTTACATAAAGTATGACTAAATATCAATAGGTGTTGAATTTGTTAACTATGGTAATACAAAAAGAAAATGAAATACCAAATGGTTCTCAGAATTGGATGAACCTCCTCCCAATATGTACTTATGCTAGCAGACAAGAAAAAATGGACAGAGGGTTGTAAAATTTACAGGTTTGAGACAATCTTTAAAGGTCAATTCAGCTATTAGTTTTCTTAATGTGAGATCCTTGTTCTCTGACTAAGAAGTTAAAAGAAATGAATTGTACTAATCTTGACATTTTCACTATAAATGGAAGCAGAAAAGGGAAGGAAATTTAGTTGAATTGAAAAAATAAAAAATATCTCCCAAGTTTTTTACAAAAAAACAAAACAAAAAAACCCTTAAACAAGTGATTTATTGTGCAATAAACGGCAACAGAAAGCATATCATGATACATTTAGCCATATCATAATTCATATAGGAAGTTGTGCTCATGATGTTTTTTTTTTCAAAACAACTATGATAATGTTCTAAAATGCCTTTATAAAGAGATTAATCACTTCAGAAGTTTCATTTGCAAATGTACAAAAATCTCTTCCCCTACACATGGAAAACAATCCTCCTTCCTCCCTGTACTATGTTAGTTTTTGAGAACAGGGTGATGATTAGACTCATAATTTAACTCTTCTTCTAGAAAGCACAGTTCCAGTTCCAAATCCAACCCCGCCTGGGGCTTGGGTTCTGGAAACTTGGCCTCTTAGGACTTCCATGCCAAGCTAGTGACTTGGATACATTACCTCACAGGCAACACCAGCTCCATGGTTCCCAAGGTTTGAACTACTACTTCTTGTTGGCAATCACTTCCAGCATGTGTGATGAATAATGAACAAGATTAAACAGGAATAAACAATCTCATGCCCACTTCTCAGAGATGAGATAAAAGAGGAGAAGCAGGGAAAGTTCTTCTGCTCTCATCATTTCGATCTATGGCATCCATACTGGGTTCAAGAGAAAGAATGATAAGAATGAGTGCAGCACAAAAAAAATATATGGAAAAGAGAGCAAGAATTTCATGACAGGGGACAGAGCAGATTCCATACTAGGCAAATTGAACATGTCTAGACCACACCAGGATTACAATAATTGGTTATAATATTTAGTTGTAATTTTTTTTTGCAGTTGAATATAAGCAAGAAAAATTTTAAGATCTTAATAAACACACTCTAAATTCAGTCAGTGACTACAGTGCAAGGTTCGTCATAAGCCAGGGTGTCAAAAATAGTAGAAAATGTCATGAGTAAAAATGAGTAAAAAATGAAGGATATCAAATAATTGTAGACCATACATTCCATCATATCATATCTCACCCCATTCCATTCTATTAAACCAGGTTTATTATGGTGCTGAGGATATGAAGATCAACATAGAAGAACAATTCTCAAGAACCTTACATCCTAAATTGTTGAGGGAAGTTGGAGAAAAGGGGGAGGAAATAACATTTATATTGCTACATCAAAGCAAAATATGAAAGATAGGAATAAAAACTGTGATTTCATTGATATAATAAACTCTCAGGTGAGGAAACTTCCTCTACTAATGTAATTTAATGCCATTTCTACAACCTAAGCGTCTTTGAGAACAATTAGGCAGGATTTCTTAAACTTTTTTTATTTGTCACATTTTGCCCCCCAAAATTTTACCTCTGTCTGGGTATATAGGAATATAATATAGGTTTACAAATCAAACATTTGCTGATAATAAATGACCCTCACATTCAGTTATGAGATCCCATATGGGGTCCTGAATCATATTTTGAGTTAAAGGTTAGAGCACAAATAATTTTAATTTATTTAAACATGGTTACACAAATCACTATGCTCACTAAGAAACAAATAAAATACAATGTAGTTTCTTTAGTGGGGATAGTGGTAAAAAAAACAAAAACAAAAACAAAAAAACAATTTATGGAGCCTCTTGTGAAAGGAAACATTTTTGGCTAAGAATTGAAGAGAACTGGGGGGTTTCAAGAGAATAATCCCAAATACCAGGGTAACCAAAGCCAATAGAAATCTTAAGTTTAGGAGGTGTGAACTACAGGAGAATTAAAGCCAAAAGGGAGATGGAAAAGGAGAAAGAGATAGTTTTCCAAAATGGAAAAGTACAGCATTCTAGGTATGGAGACTGTTTGTACAAAGGTACACTGGAACATGAAATGCAACATCATGTAAAAAGACCAGCCAGTTAAACAGCTTAACTAAACTGTTAAAAGCATTAGTTGCTATCATCAGTCCTTAGCATACCACTTACTCCTATCCTTATGTCAATTCCTTAAGAACAAGGGACTATTTCATTTTTACCTAGCATCTATCACAGTGCTTATTGCAGCATAGACAAATTGATGGCATATTAGACAAAGAACTGGGTTTGGAATTGGAAGACCTGAATGTGAATGAATTCTATTTCAGACATTGATTACCTGGGTGACACTCAGTAAGTTACCCCCTCAGACCAGTTTCCTTATCTGTAAACAGGAATAATATTACAGTCTATTGTCACATGGTTGTTTCCAAGATTAAATGACCTAATAGATGTAAACCACTGTGTAAACCTTAAAATCCTATTTAAACGTTGTATTTATACTCTTACACAAATATAAATTAAAAACAACCATAGTAACAAAACATGGTGAACTAGAGGTCCAAACACAAGGAGATAAAGCTAACATCATAGGTTCAATGGAGGCATGGTGGGATGGAATTCAATCCTGGAAAAGTACTTACCTGCCCTTATTGAATCTCAATCACTAGACATTGATGAACCTTACTCAATACAGAAACAATGGTCAGATCTTATCAGTTAATTGACATTTATGATCTTTGAAAAAGTGTTTTTTAAAATAGCTTTTTATTTTCAAAATACATGTAAAGATAGATTTCAACATTCACTCTTGAAAAATCTTGTATTCCAAATTTTTCTCCCTCCTTTTCCCACCCTCTCCCTTAGACAGCAAGTAATCCAATATATGTTAAACTTGTGTGAATTTTCCTTACATATTTCCACATTTATCATGCTGCACAAGAAAAATCAGATAAAAAAGGAAAAAAAATGAGAAAGAACAAAAAAAGCAAACAACAATGAAAAAGGTGAAAATATTATGTTGTGATCCACATTTAGTCCCCACAATCCTCTTTCTGGATGCAGATTACTCTCTCCATCGCAAATCTATTGAATTGGCCTGAATCACCTCATTGCTGAAAAAAACTAAATCCATCAGAATTGATCATCTTATAATCTAGTTGCCGCTGGGTACAATGTTGTCCTGGTTTTACTTACTTCACTTAAAATCAGTTTTATGTAAGTTTCTCCAGGCTTTTCTAAAATTATCCTGATGATCGTTTCTTATAGAACAAAAATGTTCCATCACATTCACATACCATAACTTATTCAATCATTCCCCAACTGATGGGTATCCACTCAGTTTCCAGTTCCTTGCCACAACACAAAGGACTGCTGCAAACATTTTTGCACATGTGTGTACTTTCCTCTTTTTTATAATCTCTTTGGGATACAGACCCAGCAGAGACACTGCTGGATCAAAGTTTATAAACAATTTGAAATCCCTTTCGGTATAGTTCCCAGTTGCTCTCAAGAATGGTTACATCAGTTTACAACTCCACCAACAATGTATTAGGTCCCAGTTTTCTCATATCCCTCCAATATTTATATTTATCTTTCCCTGCCATTTTAGGTAATCTGAAGGTTATAGTGGTACCTCAGAGTTTTCTTAACTTGCAATTCTCTAATTAATAGTGATTTAGAACATTTGAAAAAGGTTTGAAATACAAGTGCCAAAAAATGGAGAAAGGCAAAGGTATCTATTTTCAAAAGGGGGTAGACTCTACACTATTGGTCAATGAGGTCAACATTTTTGGAGGAAGGAATTTAGATCACATTATAAGGGGTTATTTGTGAGCATTTAGAATGGGAAATAATAATCACTAAATTGTACCTTCAAACCATCCACAATAATCTCAGTTCTTTATTTAGATAAATCCTAGGCTAAGGCCCATTTGATCATTATTTAGGTCCTGATTGACTCAAATTGAATGCAAATAGCAGTCTTTCCTGATATAGACAGAAATCCTGACCATTTTTCCCTCCCATA